>JAOPTO010000387.1:0-16706 GCA_033822845.1 Tetrapedia diversipes | reverse complement strand
GATTTCGACTTATTCTAACTTATTAACTACCTTAATAGAAGGTGAGGAGTCGCTGTCTTCGTACTGCCAGGTATAACTCGTATCGAGGGTCCTCGATGCAAATGGCCTCGACGTCTGGGATGTACGGTGGAATCTCGAGTGCTGTGAGCTTCCAGGAAGTCTCGGTGATGGTGACTGCTACTGCTGCAGTGACTGGAGTTGTTGGCAGGTCCTGAGGCTGGAACTTCGGCTGGTCCTCAGGTTGACGGTGTCCGGGTCGTGTCGGTTGCGTTTGCTCGTAGTAGATCGCGGCGAAGTTGGAACCGACGACCGGCACGGCGACGCGTTTTAGGCATTGAGCAATAGGACGACTTGGCTTCGATTGAACCGGCTAGTAATCGTATGAACACCCTGGACGACGTGCGCCGCAACCAACAGCTTTTGTTAGTGTGCGACGGCAGCAGTCGATAGGATCCGCAACCGGCAGGCTTTTTGCTGGTACGCGAGATCCACCGAGTCGAGAGAGACGGGCAACCGGCAGGCTTTTTGCTGGTACGCCCAACCTTTCGATTTCGCTGTCACGCTTAAACAAGACGGTTGCAACCGGCAGGCTTTTTGCTAGTACGCAGGTCCGTCCTGAGTTGTCTGAGTGTTGGTTCGATTCTGCGAGCTCGGTGTCAGCTCACTAATTATTTCCCGCTCAAAAATGCACTTGTGAATAGCACGAGGTATGGAATAATTCGTAGACTAAGGTTTAGATAAAATGTAAAAATATATTCTAACACTTAACTTATAAAATATTATAAGAAATAGTAAGAGTATAATAGGAATTCGAAATGGAATAACTTTAGAAGACGAATGCTCTGGCCGGTGCCGAGAGCGAGTTTGACGAGACGGTGTCCCGGAGTATAGCTGAGCGGAGTCTATACTGCTGACTGTGGCTAGTACTAATACTAGTACTGCTAATACTGAAGCTCCGTGCCGCTCGCTGCCGCTTATATACAGGTCCGCTGCGTGGTGGGGCGTCGGCTGCGCCAATCGGACGGCGGCGCGTGGGCGCATGGAGGTGGAAGCGCTGTCCCTTGGAGTGGGGCGCTTGGACGTTGAACGGTGATTCCTCCGGTGATATCACCTCGGCTGGACTTTGCCCGTTGGCCGGTGACTCATCGGCTGTGGAACCCTTGGCTGTTGTGATGTGGCGGTGGAAGGGTGAACGCTCTTACCGGCTTCTGTGGTAAGGCGCCACTTAACGGCGGTCGGTCATTTACCGACCGTTGGTAACTTAGCGGCTAGTGGTAACTTAACGGCTAGTGATAACTGGTCAATGCTAGCGAGAAGTATATAGCGAGAAGTATAACACTAGGATAACATAGAATATATATATGAACTAGAATATAACAAAGTAATAATACAATAATATAACATACATACTAAATCAAACGTCCGCAGGACGTAACAATATACACTCCTACATAATATTGAAATAACTTTAGGCAGTTAGTATTACAAAATACTTAAACAAATAAATTTAAGTTATAATAAATAGCAAATTATTCATAATTTTGGAACGCGTGATATTTTTTGTAAGAAATCGCAAAACGCTAAAAACTCGATCACGACTCGCTGTTCGGAAGGTTCTCGTACAATTGTCGGGACCGTCGACGACGGTCACCCTCTCCGAGGGCAACATAGCCCTCCCCACTCCGTGGCCAGGTTCCTTCCGCTAAAGGCCCTATCTTTCGGCGACGCAATGTCGCGTCGCCTGCCTTTCCTAACTTTCCCACGCATTCTATAACAATCCATCCCTCGGCGCCCGACGGTTAAGTGTCCTTCCGAACACAAACCGTCCCGTGGCGTCTTTGGGTTTCATTCGTACATTTTACTACATTTCTAACCAGATACACACCAGACATCCAGTCATAATTATCGCAATAGCCTATGCCACGGTCCTAACATTTTCGGTGACCACCCGCCGCCTGTCGTCCTGTACTCTGGTGTCCCACTGTCGCCCGTGCCCGGTGCAGGTAGTCTTACATTCGGCCAACCTGACAAGGAGTCTGTCCTCGGACTCGATTCTACAAAATAAATAAGAATAATCCGTTTCCTCCTTCTCCTCCATGCACGCATAGGCGCATATATGTGGATGTGACTGTGAGCGACTTATCTCATGTACTCAGCTGGTTAGTCCTGTCGTCGGTGTCTTTCCTCTGTAATCGTCCGTTTAGCTATCCATGTAACCGGCCTCCCGTTTGTTTCCTCGCTGGCTAGTCCCGTTCACACCTTAGACTGGTTGTAACGTCGTCCTCCTGTAAACGAACTTCCACCGTTCAATTCTATTCTCAATTCCGACAACAACCGGAACGAATTATGGAGAGTCAGGGCCCTGGACCACAATCCAACCCAACTCGGCCACAACCCTTTGCAGCTATGGATATTACCCAATCGGGTTACGAAAATCCCACGATCCTGGGCTACAACCCAACCAGGTCCTATCACTCGTAATCTCAGGTACAACCTGCAGAGTTACGATAACCACGACCCTGGGCTACAACCCAACCAGGTCTTATCACTCGTAATCTCAGGCACAACCTGCAGAATTACGATAAACCCTGACCCTGGGCTACAACCAAACCAGGTCCTATCACTCGTAATCTCAGGTACAACCTGCAGAGTTACGATAACCACGACCCTGGGTTACAACCCAACCAGGTCTTATCACTCGTAGTCTCAGGCACAACCTGCAGAATTACGATAAACCCTGACCCTGGGCTACAACCCAACCAGGTCAGTTTTGAAAGATGACCTCCGTTCAAACACTCAGGTTCGTACATTCGTGTACGTTACTGGATCAGGTGATCATCACAAGCCAACTGTTCCCGCTGTTACTGCTCCTGTGCGAGCTCCGTCCTGCCCGGTACGGCTCGTGTCGCACCACCGCTGAGAGCGTCAGAGGTCCTCGCACCTTCGTCCCTGGTCGGCTGAGGTCGCCTAGGTATCGTTCTTCATTGTGTCCTCTTTCGGTCCTTTTCTTTACCGCCGCCTATCTTCCTTCACAAACACAAACCGTCCCGTGGCGTCTTTGGGTTTCATTCGTACATTTTACTACATTTCTAACCAGACACACACCAGACATCCAGTCATAAATATCGCAATAGCCGATGTCACGGTCCTAACATTTTCGCGCGACCACCCGCCGTCTGTCGTCCTGTACTCCGGTGTCCCATTGTCGGCCGTGCCCGGTGCAGGTAGTCTTACATTCGGCCAACCTGACAAGGAGTCTGTCCTCGGACTCGGTTCTACAAAATAAATAAGAATAATCCCTTTTCTCCTTCTCCTCCATGCACGCATAGGCGCATATATGTGGATGTGACTGTGAGCGACTTATCTCATGTACTCATCTCATTTTCAAAACAGATTGGTAAATGCAGCGGTACTTTGCATTCTTTGCACTGTCAGGTAGTGTCCTTCCTAATTTGGTACTTAAACAAACATGGCACCTTTTCTGAGGGTGTTCGTTTGATTTAATTGATGGACTATATTCGGGAAAGTGTGACCAATTTTTCGGCTACGAACGAAGTTGGTGGTATATGGCTTTTATAATTTGGCAATGTGATTTTCTCCAATAATTCTTCAGCAATATTTAAACGAAAGCAAACAATGCCATCGATTCCAAGTTCTTCAGAAAATTCCAACCAAGCAAATTGGCTTGTGGGCAGGCCTGGATGAACTTGCGCATCAGGCGGTCCTACGGGGGAGGGGTCGAAGATCCTCCGGGAGGTCCCAGTCCCTAACGGGATCAGCCCCAGTCGTATATCTCAAATCTGAGACGACTGCTTGGGTCAGCACGCGTGGTGCTGGAAGTGCCATATACTGCCAGTGGGTGTTGTGATCAACCCTACCAAAGTCTCCGGTGCGGTTAGGCCAAATAGGCAGTTCCAAGTGATGGTGTTTTGAATCAACCTGGAAGTCACCAATTAACATTAGATAAGAGTCGATAGCAGGCGCAACGGGGTAATTCTTATCCTTCAGATAATTAAGTAGAGCCTCATCTTCGTGATCAGACTCGCCCCGAAGCAAGCAAATTTGCGCGTAACGTGCATACAGATGAGTGCACATCACCATTCGGTAGGCTGAACGACATACGACAGTCGCAAAACGTTTGTCGGTAGCCGCTCTAAGACCATACTCTTTATCCACCAATGGAATAAAAGGCCGTTTTACACCAACTATATTCTTTTTTCTTCCCAAATCCATTCATTTAATTTTTTAGAAGATTCAATATCACTGCTTGATAAGTATCTTGTACGTCTTGGTATTATTTCACTATCGTTATCACCTTCTAGTTCGCTATGTTCTTCATCATTTTCATTTTGAAATTCACCATTATCGTTTAAAGGGCCACAAAAAGTGTTTTCATGTTTGCCGCCTTTGTCTTACGTGACATTTTGTTTTCGCAGATATTTTATCTTGTTTATTTCGTTTGGCGTAGAGTGCGGTGTAAGAAAACAAGTTTCTGCCAGTGTTTTGTCGCGTCCTCGAATGACAGGATCGCGACTGTCGTCCGCCGCGTGATCGCTTTAGACGACTGTTTTTAATTCGGTGTGAGATTTTGAATACAGTTCCGAATGTTTGAACTGTGTGTATCGTATCTCGATGAATGTACGTTAACTGTGTCTGTTTGTGATACTGTTGACTGCTTGTGAATGCTGTGAAGCTGAGGCACGTTTTGTTATGAATGTTGAGGCACGTTTATACTGTGAATATTTTGTACGTTTGTACTGTGAATGTGAACCCGGCGCCGAAGTGACTCGGTTTTATATGGAGGAGTTCGACTGGTGGTCACTCCTCCATACCTCAAGGCGATACACCAATTGATTAGAGCCAAAAATTAAAACTCCAATCAGCGTATGCCCTGAGTGCCACTAACCCCCGTTCTTGTGCCCTTAGCACGCGTTTCGAGAACGAGGGTGGGGTGAGCCACTCGAAGCGGGAAGGTTTCCCGAATTTCGGCAACGAAGGGGAAAGTTCTTCCGAGCCCGTGTACCTCTCGCATGTGGGTACCGGCTGGGCGTCGGGCCTTTCGGAAGTCCCTTATTTATGGCACGCTCTTGGCTACTGAGGAATGACGGTGACTCGAATTAAACTATTGTTCCTCTACGGACGTTAAGAGGGTTCGAAAAAAGGCAAACGGCTAAAACTTCCTAATCCTCAAAAATAGCATTACTGGCACGCTCGTGCCATAAATGCCGATGGAAAACTTCCTGCAGCTGTTCCGTTGGACGGAACAGTCCCAGAGTTTTGTTAGGGTCCGGTCATGCCTTTGCCTATATTTCGTAGCCGGGCCTGCCCAAACTCTTCTGTACATACTTTCACTTTCTCTCCTACCTTTCCTACTACACCGCTTCTCCACGTATACCTCTTTCTAGTCTCTCCGTATTCTGTTTTTTTTTTTTACCTTTCTTAACCCTTTCGGTACGAGCGCTCTTTCCGCCGCGACACTCCCGCTGTACGAGGTGACGTGTCGAAAACGCACAGATAGCTCATAGTCAGTCTGTTAGAAAACTTTTCTAACCTTATATAAGATCTCCGCCCAATAAAACAATGCTTTTTTCCAAGTGTTGTTTGTAACTTTAATATTAACCCTAGAACTCCTAATGGGGGGGGGGGGGGGGTCCTCGAACCCACAAATTGAAAAACCTTAAATTTGAATCATTTCCCTTTTATAAAAAATTCTCTTAAAATTATTTATTGTTGTATACACATTTAAGTTTGATATTAAGAGGTCCCCATTGCTGTGTGTAAAAAATTAGTAAGCATAAGAGAAATATAACTGACTACGCGCCTGTTTATGGCGCCCAACTACGCGATGACGGTACGCCACAGTGCGCTGGCGATCACGCGAAGTGGACCCTTGTAAGAAATCCCGGTCAGAACCCGGTTCTGAGCCAAAGCCATAAACAATAGGAGCTAGCCGCCGAAGCCACCATTTTAACCTCACACATGTATGACTCATCGATCTTGATAATATTAAGGTCAATCTTAATTCCTTAAACTCAGAACTGTCTTCTGGGAGTAGTTTAGATCGTCTCCCTCATCGCGACATGACAGGGGATTGGATCTTACTATCCCACCCTATCAATACAGGCACCCCATTTCAACATCGGCTGGATAAAGACATAAGGCCATCTAGATGACGAACGGAGAACGTGTTCTAAATCATCGTTCATACTTAAGATCCTCAGAGAGCGTGGTCGTTTAATAACAATACGCAAGCATCTCACTAAAAAGGCATAGTAGCTTCGATCTCGACGAAGCCACACTTTGACCCACATTAACGGATCAAACACCAAACCTGCCTCGATCTGATTAGGTGACATAGTTTTAACACATTGTATGCCGGTGGCATCTGAGGCATTTAAAACTATAGGTGAAGAAAATATTTAAAATTTTATACATTATTGTAAAACACTAAAATTGGTTTGCATATTCATTATATGCAATTTAACGATAACGAAAAATAGAAACAAACAAAAGAATGTTGTATTATCGCAAACCCGGCGCTAAAGCAACAGACTTCCAAACCCGCGTTTTCGCGGGGCCGGCATACAATATGTTAAATTCTACATGATACAAATCATGAATCAGATCAGAGTGGAGCTCAGCACATTCAGTATCTTCGAGGAACTCAGAGGGGGAAGGAGATCTTGGTTGATGCTCCTCAACTGGTACCTGAATGGGAATCGGTTCCCATACGTTTATAACACCACCGCTAAGGGTAGCCTCGTTCCATATATTAGAAACCTCAGGTGTTGGAGGCTTCGAATCCCAGATAGAGGTTGGAGCCTGGTCATCAGCCATCTCAACTTCTACCACCTTATCCGTTTCAGTGGCCACGTCTAGAGACTCATCATAATAATTTACAAAAGTCTGTTCATCCAGCACTTCAAATGCAGACTCTTGACTCTCTCCATAAGCTATATTGTTCGTGAACTCAACAACCGGCTCTTGCTGCTGATTCTCCCAAACAAGCTTTCCTCCTTTAGAAAGGATCTCATCCCACTGGGCGTGTTGTTTCATTAACCCGTCAAAATCGTAGGAGAAGTTGTCGGCATCACCAGTAACAGCTAAATTCATTAATACTTTAAAACATCGAGCTTGGTGATCATCGAGCATTTCAGCGTTCTTACGCTTCTTGAATTCTTCGTGCTCTTTCTCTCTACGACTTTCTCTCTTTCGCTTCTTCATAAACGTTCCATCGGGTTTACGCCACATTCCAGGAGGAGTCGGTCTACTGCTTGAAGTTCCTTCTCCGGACATGTTGAAGATTACAAACAATAATTATTTGCAATAAGAATGGAAGGTACAGATTTAAAATAAATCTGTTCACAAAAGATTAACTAAGAAATCAATCCCTATGTGAGTAAGTACCACTGGCACTTTTGCCACCACTTGCGGTGGAAAGAAATTCACGGTTGCGAGTGCCAGAATAGTTGAGTGTAAATCGCTGCGAGGCGAGTTCACGTAGCGTTCGATGTTTTCTAGAAGAGAATATTAAGACGCATCAACTAGTAATGATACGACATATGTATGAATACTAAATTTATTTATTAACACTGTAGGGGTGAACGTCGGGTAAAAATTGAATATCAGTACCGGAACATAAACGCACTATATTCTAAAACGTCCACGACCGTTCCCCTACGTTTGCTAATCAAGACTCCCGATAAAACTCAAAAAAAGACCTAGACCTCTGGCGAGGCTCCCTATTTATTCGCCTTTAGCCTGATAGGCGGCTCCTGCCCTAACCAATGAGGATTCTCAAAAAACGCCTGCCCTCAACTTCCCCACGGCATCGAGGAAACGGAATACCGAACCATTTCCGATTCCTCATCCTCGGCACCGTCTGATGTTTCCGGCACCGCGCTTTCTTATCGGCACCGCACTATCTTAGCGGTGTCGCACTGTTCTTTCGGCACCACACGGTCTTTGTGGTGCCGCATCAAAGAACACCTACAACACGTTGAATGCCACGCCAATTTTACAGGATTTTCCCGTGACGCCACGATGAATTTTCTATTATATGTTACATATACTGTTGAAATATTACCTACTACAAATAAGTGTAACTACTTTTAGATATTTTTCACTGTATTAATTTCTTCACGCCATTGCATTAACGATTGTAACAATGAAAAATTGATAGGTATTGACATTTTTCTAAATTATGTATTTCTATCAATCTGAGTGCGCCGGTCACCGGTGACCCCCGTGGCATTCAACGTGTTAATAATTTTGCAGAGTGTGATATTTTTCAAAACAGCTCAGAATGTGTAACGCTACAAGACATTTTACACACTTTCACGTAGTCAACGTGTTACACACGTCACTGGCGTTCCTGTAACAAAAGCAGCTCGGCGTGCGTGAGACGTCTTTTCAACGCAAGTGGTTAAGTAGAGTCATAATGCAAATGGGTTAAACCGTGTTTTATCGTAACAAAATTTTTTTTCGAAATTATTTTACATTACAAGAGAATATTTTTGTATATCGAAAAATAAGAGTATGTATCAGTGTTGACAACCTCATATTTAAAAATGTTGGTAGATTCCGTTTCGGAAAATTTTTATTGTAAACGTAAATAAGTCATGAATTGGAGCTAAATTTAATCACGACTCTTTTTCTATTTCTCAATGGTGTATTTAATTATTATTTAATAATAATTAATATTGTAATTTATGATTAGAATAGAAATCAATTTGATAAATTGTTATGTTTTGTCAAAATTCAACAGAAAATTATACCAATAAATCCAATCGAGAAAATAAAATGAAACGCAATCCCTTTTTCATTTTCTTTATTCTGAAAATGATGAATCAGAGACAGAAACTGTTCATTTTACTTTTACTTCTTCATTTATTTTTATTTCCTTTTTAATGAATATGTTATGTTCAAAAAGAAAAAATGTACATACGATGCTAATGCAACGAAATACAGAAAATGCGATAACTTTTGGCGGGAGCGAGGCGTTTACTATACAGTTGACGATCAGTCGAACGACAATATTGTCACAGTCGTCACAAGGTTTCGCAAAAAAATGTCTAAAATGTTTTGTATTTTATATAACTCTGTAAACACATGAATCCAAACAAATGTATCTGATGCAAAACTAAAAATCCGTAGATTTCTGTTTAACACGTTCCGTGTCACGTGGGGCGTATACTCCGTGACACAACAACCAAGCTAGGATAAGTTTGCGGCGTAGAATAAAACTGCGATATTAGGTGTAAATGTAAGCGAGGGATACGAACAAAATAAACCAATCTTGTGGTTTAGCGATTACAATACGACTCAGTGCGCGGTAATCCCTCTTTCTAGTCTAATACGAACATAACACATAGTCATACGGGCGAGCCTTCTATTTTGTCGTCTGAACAGGGACTGAGAGATTTGTACTGTCAAAAGTTTGCTGAATTTACCGAATAGCGAAAGCGAATTTACGCGACATCGTGACCGCGCTACAATCGACTCCGAAGAAAACGCTCGACGACGAACTACGACGACAGGTCGTCCGGAATCCACATACGACCTCCACACTGATCACGAGGGATGCATCGGCTACTGACGGCGAGGAGGAAGAGTTATACGATAGCATCATGAATCCCGAACCGGTATTCCCAAAAGCCCACCGCATGGACGTGATCGAGAATGCGCGAAGATGGGGAATCTATTTTGATGAAGAGCCAAGCCGAGCCGAGGACTTCCTTGAAAATCTCCACGAATTTGCCGATACCAAGCAAGTCGGCCAGGAAAAACTTCTGCAATGCCTCTCTGTGGTGTTAAAAGAGAATGCACTATGGTGGTATCGCGGGGACTGAAAGCAATGACACAGATGGGAGAACTTTGCGTCGCATTTCAGCGACAATTCGAGGCCTGGAGAAGAGACCGTACTGGCAGCATATAATCATAAACAACGACTCGGGGAACCCGGCTAAGAAAACCTGCAGGATATCAGGTGTTTGATGCAATGCTGCAGAAAGCTGAACAAGACGGAGCAACTGCAGCTTGTGTATTGGAACTTGCAACTCGAATATCAGCACGGCATCCCGCTGTTAATCCTGCATAACCTGGCCGATCTCCAATGCGAGCTGGGGCCACTCGACGCAATGGTACCTGCATCCGACTGACAAGGATCGCCTCCTTCAACCAACTGAGCCAACCAGCGACACGTCTCTGCGGTGCAGTATGCACGAGACAGATACTGTTGGAGGTGCGGTCAGCCTGGACATAGAAGAATCGGCTGCAGTGCCGAACCGCGACTCTACTGTAGTTTTTGAGCCACGAGTCACAACGCACCAATGTCTTCGGATGTTAGAGACCAGGAAATCAGCCGGGATGAATGAATCTGCGTAGAATTCTTGACCTGCGATCAGCGCTACGGAGCTCTGGTGAATATCGGGGCAACCAGATCATATGTTCTGAATAATTTGGCTGAACTATGCGCACGATATGGAAGCTAGATCAAACTATTGGAACTGCAAATCACTGCAAAAGTAACGGATGACGCGGAGATTCCCGTGGAAGGAACCATCGACATCGAGGCGAGGATCGACGACGGAACTCTGTGGCACCAGTATTCGATACTGCCCGACCTAAGCCAAGCGATCTTGCTAGGAGCCGACATGCTGGAACGACTGAGAACCGAGTTGACGATCGGGTAACACCGGTGGTGTTATTCAGAAACACTATGCGCTCTGGAAAGCCGTGGTTAAGTGAACTGTTCACCGAAGTAGCAAACACAACTCAAGGAGCTCCTACAACAGAAGCTGCCCAAATTCTACCCGATCAAGCACCGCATTTGGGACAACGAAAGCGAGTCAATGAAGGAATGGTGTACACCGCGAAAATCTGTGATGCAGCGGATCATTGATCAAGAAGTTGACAAAATGTTGGTGGAAGGGCTCATTGAACCTTTCGAGAGTCCGTGGAGTTTGTCCGTGGTACTGGTGTGGAAGGTAAAACCTCAAGATGCGCTTTTGCATGGACTTCCGGCGCCTTAACGCCGTGACTCACAAGGACGCGTTTGCGCTACGATAAGTTAAGAAAAGCACGGTATGTCTCAACGTTGGTTCAGTTTTGAGACATGTCATTTGGCCTTCAATCGGCTCCTACCATCTTCCAGCGGCTGTTGAATAGTATCATCGGCCTCCGGCTCATACCTGCGCTTTTATGACACCATCGTTCTCCAGAGAACGTACGAAGAACATTTGAAGAACATCCGTGAAGTACTACTCCAACTTCAACAAACGCAACTGTATACCAACTCCGAGAGATGTCAGTTCTCTCAGATCGAGCTGAAGTATCTGAGACACGTCATCACAGCGCATGGAATACGCACAGACCCTAACAAAGTGAGGGTAATTCGAGAAATCTTGAGGTCCGCCAATATTAAGGAACTATGACGGGATTCCCAGTCTGCGCAGAGCTATGGGTTAATACAGTGACAGTGGTTTCCCCGGGCTTTCTTCTATCAGGAACCGGTGACGGTATTTATGGAACTACCTCCAAAGCATCCCTCTCTTATGGTAAAGACAGCAAGCGAGCGAGCCCGTAAGCGAATGCGGCCGAACCGCGAACATTATCACCCTGTAGCACGGTAACCAAATTAGGCTAACAAGGGAACACCGCGAAGTGTCATTCACGGATTTTAATGAAACTTTGTGGAATTATAGAGTGATCCAATACAAGAACAACGGTATGCTTCATTTCGGCCCAATCGCCCTTTAAGGGTGTGAAAACTAACCTCAAAGTCAAATCGACACTTCCACTTTTTCGCGTATATCTGTTAAAGTATAAGAGACAGAGAAAAATGTTTTAGATAAAAGTTTAATGGTATAATCAGAGCTACAATTTCACTTGAAGAAAATTTTTCTAAAAGTCTTTCTTGTTGAAAAAAAAATTTTTTCTTGTGTAATTTTTAACAATTTTTACATTTTCATAATAACTAAAAATACTACGTATTTTATTCTGAATTCAACGATGTATGATATTTTTACTACGCAACACCGACTTATCTAAATATACGACGTGACGTACACCGAGCGCGCGATTGCGGCCCAACAACACGTAGTAAGTTACATACTCGGAATTTTTTTTCTCGTTAAACATCATAATGTATGACGATTACGTGTATGATAACATAAAAATAACAATATTGTAGGAATTATTTATTTGCCGATTGGGGTCTTGTCAGGATTCAAGCTAATATGACGATTTCTAATCACGAACTATAACTCTCTCTCTCTCTAATAATGAACTCTGAACTATATCTAATTGCCTAATTTATTTGCCTCGAGCCTGATAGGCGGTTCCTGTCCTTACCAATCAGGACCTTCGAAAAAAAGCCCGCCTTCGATATCCCCACGCGTTTGCATTTAGGATATCAGCCGTCCGCATTTTCTTCGGGGATCAGGTTTACGGCCGCGACTGTTTATCCTTACAACGCAGGCGTTGTTTACAGTGGCGCCGGAAAGATAACGGGACCCCGAAAAAATATCACGGCGACACCTCGAAAGAATCCTAAAGAAAGCAATGGCAATCAGCATTTGTCATTACTCTCTGTCGCTCTCCCCTATACAAAGGCTCTATTGATCTCCTTAATTTGCCTACAATATATAAAATATTATATGAAAATTGATATCATATCCCATACACGGGGCTATGATGCATATATACATACAGAAACATTTGTTTTATACTTATTTAGCATCTTATTCTACTTTGAATACAAATATACATATATTTCACTCGACATAGTTCTCACAAAGGTGATGTTCATCAAAAAAATGTTCTATACATAAATACTTTTTACATCAAGCACATCTTATAATAGCAGGCTTATTACACAGATCGCAACGTGGCAGATTATATACTACTTCAATAAATTTGTAACAAAAATCTACTGGATTTTCAAATTGCTCCGGCCTTTGTTCAAGGTATCCACTTTTGTACCAAGCGTATTTAAATAATTCTCGAAATCTCGGAGAAGACAACTGGTTGTGTGTAAGAGATTGCAGTTTGATGATATTATTTCGTAGATGTAAATTTACATTAAGATCATATAATAAAACCCGATCTGAAAAAGTTCTTACAAAATTTTTCCATACTCGAAAACCGAAAACATCTAGCGGTTGTATCAAACCTGTTGTTCCTTTCGGTATGGTTAACGCAATAAGTTCTTTGTCAGCAGGAATACTTTGCTGAAAAGTGGAAGGGCAATGGCCACTCCACGAATCAAGCAGCAAAACACTTTGAGATCCAGTCTTTGGTAAAAAGACTTCGGTAAGCCAAATGTTGAAATGGTGAGATGTCAACTTCCCGGATTTTGAAGCAGTAATAAACACATTAGCCGGTCTAAATAAGTTTTCTTCTACCCTAGGTCCAAATTCTCCACTAGTTTCTTTTAATACTATAAATAGGGGTGACAGTAATTGACCACTTGCGGAAATCGTAGGGAGAATCGTATAGCTATGTGTAGTTGAGGGTACTGACTGCACGGTTGCTTCTACGGTCTTAACCCCTTCCCGTGCCATTTAGCTCGACGAAACTCGGGCCCAAGCGGCACACATCGACGCACGCTAAACAGACCACACTGATGTTTGTAAACAGTCGCAATACGAACCGAAATGTAGATGCCCGCGATACCTGTGGTATAGTGAATTTTACGCGATACTGCTGTTGAGGAAGTAAACTCTTACGCTTTTATTTTTATAATATTATAAATTTATTATATTTTGTATATAATATTGTAGGATATGTATAATAGTTTGGTCCTCTGACAAATATAATAATACTACACCTAAAAGTAAATGGTATATTATTTAAAAGAATTTAATCATAAAACTGTCTGAATATCTAAAAAGGAAATACGTACAATTCTAGAAATCCTCCATGGTATGATACTTCTCAAAACATTTTGGCAGATGTAAAGCCACTTTACATTTCGCGCATTCCCACTTCGTTGCGCTTCGAATTTTGTGTTTATAGCAAACTTTGCACATCCTTGTTGGATGCTTATTCCGAGGTGTCGGATCTATATTTTTGGGGAAATGAGCCCAATATTGAGTAATGAAGAATAGCTCTAGTATTCTTGGATTGGCACTTAAATTATTTAAAACAGACGCTTTTATTCCATGATTTTCGGAATACTTCCAAATTATCGGTGTGTTTGTTACTTCTTGCCAAATCCATGCTTGTCGTGTCGTACTTTCTTCTTCACAACTCTCATCTACAATCATGCGCCTTACACGCTTTGCGACTGGCATAATTATGTCACTGTCAGAAGATTCGTTATCACTATCTTTATATAACACTTTTGTATCTTGCATTTTGGAGGGGTTTCTTAAACTTGAATAATTGAACTACTTCGTGAAGGCAACGAATCGTGTCTAGCTATCACGAATTACTGATAGAAACTAGCATTCCGTCACGACCATAACAGGCACAAAATCAGTCCGCGAGCTCGACTTCTTATATTTATGTTTGGCCGAAGTATCCGGTCGCGACTCAGACTCGCGATATTTATGTTTGGGCCAAAATCTTCATCGCGAGTCAGACTCGCGATATTCATGTTTGGGCCAAAATCTTCATCGCGAGTCAGACTCGCGATATTTATGTTTGGGCCAAAATCTTCATCGCGAGTCAGACTCGCTAAAGTACGGGAAAGGGTTAACACCACAATACCGTAGCGTACGACCAGAATGAATTTCCAAATTAAATCCACTCTCATCAGCATTGTATACATTATTTGGTTGATACATAGCAATATGTGATTTTACCCGGTTTACGAATTCGGTGGTTGTCACTTGTAAATGTTCGTTGTCTCGCTGCGTGGAACGACTGATGAATTTTGTAATCTTCCTTGAAACGATGTTGTGCGCTCTTTTGAAATTCATGATCCAGGTATGACCAGCTTTAAATCTTGGAAGATTAACGCCTTCCTTTGCTTCTAACGCCCATTCTTTTATATCTATGTCATGCACAAATGAGCCCTGTTCGACAGCAGCCTGAAATTTGTCCAGTACATACTTCACGATTGATAATATCTTTTCTCTGCGTGTACCACCTCTCACCAAAGATTCTTCCCATCGATACAGTTGTCGAATTGATGTAACTTTTTTGAATCTGTGTTGCACACTGTCGAGAGACCTGCGCTTTTTTTCGCCGCTCTTCCAAAACGCAACAGCTCGAGTTTTATAACTTAAGTCTACATTACCACTTTCACCTGGGACACACGTGTCATCAAATTCATTGCTAATAAATTCTTCGTATTCCTCGATATCATCGTCATCAACAAACTCACATTCTTGAGGTCGCGTTAGATCTTCGTATTCCAGGATCGTATCATACTCGGTTTTAAACGAAGCGTCATTCGTACTATCAAGTATCATAGTATGTATAATTTCCGATAGTTCGACTTCCCTATGATTAATAGGAGATGGTGGTATACGGTATATATGTAGAGCTGTTACCAGTAAATTAATTACGTTTGCCGGATTTATTTGCACCATTTTATCGATAACTAACCTTACGTATAGTTGAAAGAGTTCCACTGACAATGAATCGCAATGGCGAAGACTGGGTATTTATAAGAAGCCTGGAAGTGTCGTACGCCAACGCAAAATATTATTTTAAGGTACGACAACGCTATCTACACATTCTTCATAAACCAAACTCCAATAAACATTTCAGAAATCTTTTTTCGTTAACCGATGACTTCACTCTCACGAGTTATTTTCGAAATGCGTATTGTTAGGCCGCAATCGCACGCACGGTGTACGTTACGTCGTATATTTAGATAAGTCGGTGTTGCATAGTAAAAATATCATACATCGTTGAATTCAGAATAAAATACGTAATATTTTTAGTTATTATGAAAATGTAAAAATTGTTAAAAATAACACAAGAAAAAATTTTCTTTTCAACAAGGAAGACTTTTTGAAAAATTTTCTTCAGGTGAAATTGTAGCTCTAATTACACCATTAAACTATTATCTAAAACATTTTTCTCTGTCTCTTATACTTTAACAGATATACGCGAAAAAGTGGAAGTGTCGATTTGACTTTGAGGTTAGTTTTCACACCCTTAAAGGGCGATTGGGCCGAAATGAAGCATACCGTTGTTCTTGTATTGGATCACTCTATAATTCCACAAAGTTTCATTAAAATCCGTGAATGACACTTCGCGGTGTTCCCTTGTAAGTAGAATAAGTTTACGACGTAGTATAAGATTTCGACATAGATTAACTTTTAGGCTGAAGCACGGCTGAATTGTGCGCGAGGCCTATTCCCTGGACGGCGGAGTTTGACGCGAATTACGCATAAACGGTACGGCACTGCAATATGTGACGGATAACGCCGTTCTCTACGCGAGTACATTGGAATGAAATATTTGACGATTAACCCTTTCGTTACGGGTGCCGTATATATCCGGCATCCACGTGACGACAAGTGTGCACGGGTGCCGTATATATTCGGCGTCCACGCGACGACTAGTGTGCCAGGTGCTGACTATAATACATTGTATTTTTATTTATAATAATAGCAAAATTTGTAAATATGTAAATAACTTCTCAAATAACTAAACACCGACATGCAATGTACACACTTCGCGGCGCGGTGCCTCGTTCAATGGCGTCACTCTGCGGAGCGGACTGCCGTAACGAAAGGGTTAAT
>JAOPTO010000386.1:5000-14229 GCA_033822845.1 Tetrapedia diversipes | reverse complement strand
CGAATCTTTTGGTACGCCAGCAGCGTTACCCTCGTTGTCGAGAGTCTTGACGCCCACGTCGTTGCGAGATCGAACAATTTTACTCTCAACGAAACGATGGGATGAAATGGACCGCTTCGAGGCGCGTTTGTCGGGCTCCTACGCCAATTGTTTTCGATCCTATCGAAACATTACTATGTAATGCTACCCGAGCGGGGAAACGGTGGGTCATCTCGAGTAGAGTGTTTACATTCCACCCTGACCGTGTAGTACTCGTTCGGAGAGGACGAATTTTTTGGTACGCCAGCAGCGTTACCCTCGTTGTCGAGAGTCTTGACGCCCACGTAGTTACGAGATCGAACAATTTTACTCGCAACGAATCGATGGGATGAAATGGACCGCTTCGAGGCGCGTTTGTCGGGCACCCTACGCCAATTGTTTTCGATCCTATCGACAACATTACTATGTAATGCTACCCGAGCGGGGAAATGGTGGGTCATCTCGAGTAGAGTGTTTACATTCCACCCTGACCGTGTAGTACTCGTTCGGAGAGGACGAATCTTTTGGTACGCCAGCAGCGTTACCCTCGTTGTCGAGAGTCTTGACGCCCACGTCGTTGCGAGATCGAACAATTTTACTCTCAACGAATCGATGGGATGAAATGGACCGCTTCGAGGCGCGTTTGTCGGGCTCCTACGCCAATTGTTTTCGATCCTATCGACACATTACTATGTAATGCTACCCGAGCGGGGAAACGGTGGGTCATCTCGAGTAGAGTGTTTACATTCCACCCTGACCGTGTAGTACTCGTTCGGAGAGGACGAGTCTTTTGGTACGCCAGCAGCGTTACCCTCGTTGTCGAGAGTCTTGACACCCACGTCGTTGCGAGATCGAACAATTCTACTCTCAACGAATCGATGGGATGAAATGGACCGCTTCGAGGCGCGTTTGTCGGCACCCTACGCCAATTGTTTTCGATCCTATCGACACATTACTATGTAATGCTACCCGAGCGGGGAAACGGTGGGTCATCTCGAGTAGAGTGTTTACATTCCACCCTGACCGTGTAGTACTCGTTCGGAGAGGACGAATCTTTTGGTACGCCAGCAGCGTTACCCTCGTTGTCGAGAGTCTTGACGCCCACGTCGTTGCGAGATCGAACAATTTTACTCGCAACGAATCGATGGGATGAAATGGACCGCTTCGAGGCGCGTTTGTCGGGCCCCTACGCCAATTGTTTTCGATCCTATCGACAACATTACTATGTAATGCTACCCGAGCGGGGAAACGGTGGGTCATCTCGAGTAGAGTGTTTACATTCCACCCTGACCGTGTAGTACTCGTTCGGAGAGGACGAATCTTTTGGTACGCCAGCAGCGTTACCCTCGTTGTCGAGAGTCTTGACACCCACGTCGTTGCGAGATCGAACAATTTTACTCTCAACGAATCGATGGGATGAAATGGACCGCTTCGAGGCACGTTTGTCGGGCCCCTACGCCAATTGTTTTCGATCCTATCGACAACATTACTATGTAATGCTACCCGAGCGGGGAAACGGTGGGTAATCTCGAGTAGAGTGTTTACATTCCACCCTGACCGTGTAGTACTCGTTCGGAGAGGACGAATTTTTGGTACGCCAGCAGCGTTACCCTCGTTGTCGAGAGTCTTGACGCCCACGTCGTTGCGAGATCGAACAATTTTACTCGCAACGAATCGATGGGATGAAATGGACCGCTTCGAGGCGCGTTTGTCGGGCCCCTATGCCAATTGTTTTCGATCCTATCGACAACATTACTTCGTAATGCCACCCGAACGAGGAAACGATGGGTCATCTCGAGTAGAGTAGTGCCGATCCGTTTCTAAGTAGTGTTTGTTTATTTATTTCGTTCAGAGAGGGACCACGCTCACTGTGTTTCGTCGGTTGCCGTTAAGGGGCACCACCCTCCGTTGTCGTGAGTCTTGACACCCACGTCGTTGCGAGATCGAACAATTTTACTCTCAACGAATCGATGGGATGAAATGGACCGCTTCGCGAGGTATGTGCCCCTGTTGTTGCGTCCGATCGTCACGCTTGCTGCGGTCCCTATCGACTTTTTGACATTCACCTGAACGAAAAATATATAAATATAACGAAAACGAAAAAAAACGGGTTAACGGGCTACACAGGACTCGAGCCTCGACCCTGTTACTCCCTAAATTGGTAGCCCACCGCCGTTGAAACAAGCGGGTGTTAATTTCGTTCAGAGAGTAACCTTCGCCCGGTTGCCGTTAAGCACTCCTCCTAGTCGTCGTGAGTCGGACACCCACGTCGTTGCGAGATCGAACAATTTTACTGGCAACGAATCGATGGGACGAAAGACCGCTTCTGGAAGGTTGTGCCGAGGTTTATTAACACGGGATCGTCGGTTACTATCGATTCTCACCTGAACGAACCACCCCGGGAACAACGAGCGTGAGAGAGGTGAAATGAATGGGAGAAACTGATGACGGTTGGGAGACGGACATGCTTGCAAGCGTTTTGCAATTTGGTTCCTGGGAGGTCGTTAAATTAAACACGATGAATCCAGTTATCGGGGCAATCCCCGTCGTTTTCTTCGTGTTGCGACGATCTCCTCGAGGTTGTTGATTTTTCATTAAACGTGCTTTGCGCCCGATCGTCGGATCAACGTGTGCTGGTGTTCCACGTTTACGTGACCCACCCACGATCCGACGAACAAACATCCGGGACACAATATTGTGTCGTCGATCGATCGTCGCATATAACGGACGTAAAAAATCCGTTGCGACGCGGCGACTAGCCCGCCTCTCCTTCATGGAGTTGCGTCGGGATCTCGGCTTCTTTTGAACCGAGTATTTAGACCAATGAACGAAATACAATATTATACGATTACCCTGAACGGTGGATCACTTGGCTCGTGGGTCGATGAAGAACGCAGCTAATTGCGCGTCAACGTGTGAACTGCAGAACACATGAACATCGACATTTCGAACGCACATTGCGGTCCACGGATACAATTCCTGGACCACGCCTGGCTGAGGGTCGTTTACGTAACCTATATACTGCTTGCGTTGCGTTTTGCTTTCTCCTTCATGTTTCACCTCTGCGAGAACGATACGATAATACCCCGTCGTCGGTCGGTCCCCTTGTCGAATGGGGGGACTCGTTTCCGAGTCGGGAGGGATGTTCTCGTTAGAGAGATCGAGATTATCTCGATATAATCGGAGGAGATGCATGCGTATACGTACGAGCGATCGTTGAACGTTCGTCGGCGTTCGTCGCGGAGGTGTGTGCCTCCTTAAAAGACTTTGACCCCCGGATCGTACGCGCGTGCGCGTGCGGCGCCGAGTGTGTGGGATGTATTTATTCACGGAGGGAAACCTTTCGGGCGAACCTGCGAGAGTGCTGAAATGGCGTCGTGAGTCGTCGGTTCGATTTTTGTTCTAAAGATCTTACTTTGACGACCGCCCATTGTTAAAGCACCGCTTCGTCCGTACTTGTCAGGTTTCTATTGTTGTTTTTTTTACCCGTGTTAAATACAAACAGTAACCCCCACGGCATCCGCCACTCGCTCGATCCGAGAGGTGTCGTCAAGTCGTTTGGAGCACACCAAAATTACATATACCCGCGCCCCCGACGTCGTTTGAAATGAAACGACTGAGAGTCACAGAAAGAGAACGAGCGACGTAAATAAGATGGGAAAGAGAGGAAGAGGTACAAGAGACTCGGTGTGCGTGTGTATTGTACGCTGCCATTTTGACTTTTCTTACCCCGATCGACGACGGGTTACGATTATTCGTTAAAAGAGCCCCAGGGAAGAGAGGAGAATATCTTTTCCCCTTTGGCGCGGCTATGTTCGAATAAATCAAAGACTCGTCGATAACGGTCGGGAGTTGGCAGCAGCTGCATCCACGCTCTGTGTTGGTCACCCCATGCCATTTTCGTTGTCGATCGCGAGAGACCGCGCAACCAGAAGCCGGTCGTCCAGTCCCTGGAAAGAGAAAAAGAAGCTTGTCTATCTCCACTTGCGTGCGTTCTGTTTTTTGTCCCTTTTACGTTCTCTCGTACATATAAAAAGAGTTTGAGATCCGTGTTGCGCACCTCCGACTCACCCCGGCCTGGTCCTTCGTTCTGAAGGATCTAGGGTAATAATAAAGAATCGGGATGACTATGAGGAGGATCGGTGCGCCGTTTCGATGCTCTTTTTTTTATATTGTACACAGAGAGACGTTCGAGATTAAAGGGCGAAACGATATATAGGAACCGCTGGAGAATAGTTTATACCAAGCATTGCTTTTTTTTTAAATACAGGACGGACGTCAAAAATCCGGGAAATTCTTCGGTTGTCCAGCGAGCGTCTCTCCGATTCGAACCTGCGATATAAATTGGCACTATGGTGCGGTGCATAAAACTAAGAATCCATGTTTCTTGTACAAATGTCTTTTCGACTTTCGACTATACCTTCTCTCTCTTACTTCTTTTTTTTTTGTCGCCACTCTCAACTGTGCGTAACTCAGGTTTTTTTTTATTGTTGTTGTTACGCATACAATAAAAATACACGTATATGACGACCTCAGAGTAGGCGAGATTACCCGCTGAATTTAAGCATATTACTAAGCGGAGGAAAAGAAACTAACAAGGATTTCCTTAGTAGCGGCGAGCGAACAGGAATGAGCCCAGCACTGAATCCCGCGGTTCTGCCGCTGGGAAATGTAGTGTTTGGGAGGATCCGTCTGTCCCGTGACGTCGAACCGCGTCCAAGTCCATCTTGAATGGGGCCATTTACCCATAGAGGGTGCCAGGCCCGTAGCGACCGGTACGCGTTTTCGGGAGGATCTCTCCTTAGAGTCGGGTTGCTTGAGAGTGCAACCCTAAGTGGGTGGTAAACTCCATCTAAGGCTAAATACGACCACGAGACCGATAGCGAACAAGTACCGTGAGGGAAAGTTGAAAAGAACTTTGAAGAGAGAGTTCAAGAGTACGTGAAACCGTTCAGGGGTAAACCTGAGAAACCCAAAAGATCGAATGGGGAGATTCATCGTCAACGGCGCTGGCTCCCGTCGGTGCGCGATGCCCCGAATGGACCTTCGTGGTTCCACGGCGAGGGCACACCACCTTCGGCTTGAATGTTCCGGTGCTGTAGTCGTGCACTTCTCCCCTAGTAGAACGTCGCGACCCGTTGCGTGTCGGTCTACGGCCCGAGAGGGCGCCTGTTTCGTCGCCATGCGCGCACGCGACAGACCCTCGGTCGCCCGACCGGCTGCACGACGGTACTCGCACGGTATCGGGCCGCAACCAATCCATTCTCGAATGTGTGTGCGTCAGGCCCGCCGCAAGCTAGATCAGCTTCAACCCGGAGGTACGGACCTGGTGCCGTCCCCGGGCATGACCAGCTGTTGGCAGGCGGTGTCCTTGGACTGGCCAAGCTCTGAATTACCGGTCGGCGACGCTACTGCTTTGGGTACTCTCAGGACCCGTCTTGAAACACGGACCAAGGAGTCTAACATGTGCGCGAGTCATTGGGATGCATAAACCTAAAGGCGAAATGAAAGTGAAGGTCGGCCTAAGCGTCGACCGAGGGAGGATGGGCACCGTTACGATGGTGCCCCGCACTCCCGGGGCGTCTCGTTCTCATTACGAGAAGAGGCGCACCCAGAGCGTACACGTTGGGACCCGAAAGATGGTGAACTATGCCTGGTCAGGACGAAGTCAGGGGAAACCCTGATGGAGGTCCGTAGCGATTCTGACGTGCAAATCGATCGTCGGAACTGGGTATAGGGGCGAAAGACTAATCGAACCATCTAGTAGCTGGTTCCCTCCGAAGTTTCCCTCAGGATAGCTGGCACTCGTTTCGAACGCTGACGAGTCTCATCTGGTAAAGCGAATGATTAGAGGCATTGGGGCCGAAACGACCTCAACCTATTCTCAAACTTTAAATGGGTGAGATCTCTGGCTTGCTTGGATCAATGAAGCCACGAGATCTTGGATCAGAGTGCCAAGTGGGCCAATTTTGGTAAGCAGAACTGGCGCTGTGGGATGAACCAAACGCAGAGTTAAGGCGCCTAAGTCGACGCTTATGGGATACCATGAAAGGCGTTGGTTGCTTAAGACAGCAGGACGGTGGCCATGGAAGTCGGAATCCGCTAAGGAGTGTGTAACAACTCACCTGCCGAAGCAACTAGCCCTGAAAATGGATGGCGCTGAAGCGTCGCGCCTATACTCCGCCGTCAGCGGCAAGAGGGGAGTGACGTGCGTCCTTTGACCCCTCGCGGGTGTGGACCGTCCTCCATGAAGCCCTGATGAGTAGGAGGGTCGCGGCGGTGTGCGCAGAAGGGTCTGGGCGTGAGCCTGCCTGGAGCCGCCGTCGGTGCAGATCTTGGTGGTAGTAGCAAATACTCCAGCGAGACCCTGGAGGACTGATGTGGAGAAGGGTTTCGTGTGAACAGCCGTTGCACACGAGTCAGTCGATCCTAAGCCCTATGAGAAATCATATGTAGATGAGGTGTCCTAACATATATGTAACACGCAAAATTTGAACGAACGAGACTATGTAAACACACACACCCATCGGGCGAAAGGGAATCCGGTTCCTATTCCGGAACCCGGCAGCGGAACCGTATACCATTCCGGGCCCTCATAAGAGTGCTCGTCGGGGTAACCCAACATGACCTGGAGACGCCGTCGGGAGGTGCGGGGAGAGTTTTCTTTTCTGTATAAGCGTTCGAGTTCCCTGGAAACCTCTAGCAGGGAGATAGGGTTTGGAACGCGAAGAGCACCGCAGTTGCGGCGGTGTCCGCATCTTCCCCTCGGACCTTGAAAATCCAGGAGAGGGCCACGTGGAGGTGTCGCGCCGGTTCGTACCCATATCCGCAGCAGGTCTCCAAGGTAAAGAGCCTCTAGTCGATAGATTAATGTAGGTAAGGGAAGTCGGCAAATTGGATCCGTAACTTCGGAATAAGGATTGGCTCTGAGGAGCGGGGCGTGTCGGGCTTGGTCGGGAAGCGGGCTTGGCTGACGTGCCGGGCCTGGGCGAAGCTGAACGGGCAAGCGATATTTATATCGCCCCCGGGATCCGAGCTCGGTCCCGTGCCTTGGCCTCCCGCGGATCTTCCTTGCTGCGAGGCTTCCGTGGCGGCTTGCCGTCGTGGTCGCTCTCTTCGGCCGCCATTCAACGCTCAGCTCAGAACTGGCACGGACTAGGGGAATCCGACTGTCTAATTAAAACAAAGCATTGCGATGGCCCTTGCGGGTGTTGACGCAATGTGATTTCTGCCCAGTGCTCTGAATGTCAACGTGAAGAAATTCAAAAAAGCGCGGGTAAACGGCGGGAGTAACTATGACTCTCTTAAGGCGGTCGTTTGAGGTGTCGGGGCGGTTCGCCGTCCTAGTATCCGAGACCAGCCCTTAAGCAGATCTAGTTTAGCAAGCAGCCACCTCTCCGTTGGTTCCCGCCACCAGTACCCCCTTCGGGGGGGAAGCAAAGAGCTGCCTCTGCGCAAATGGTCTTGGGGGCTGCCAACCCCCTCGATCTAAACTTTGTTGGTCCCAGAAATAATATAGAAGCCTCGGATGTTAATGCTTATACCGGAGGGCCCTCAGGCTCTTCCGAACCAACTAATACCAGTGATCATGGTATGCCAACCGAACCTGTTAGCTTCCACTGTCGATTTCCAGACTGTAACATGTCCTTCAAAACTGCTCGCGGTAGAGGAGTCCACGAACAGCGAGTGCATAAAAACTGGCATGACGCAAGAGCTGTCAAGAACATCATTCCTAAAAAGGCACCCTGGAGTACCGAGGAATTAGCCCTACTAGCGCGTCAGGAAGCCCGTCTTATACTTGATGGCGTAAAATTTATTAACCAAGATCTGTTGATTGCCTTTCCTCATAGAACGTTAGAAGCCATTAAAGGGCAGCGAAGATATAAGACCCACAAGGACAGAGTAGCCCAATTTTTGAGAGAGTTGGAGCTTGAAAACGAAGCCGCTGATACGCAATCGGCGAACATTTGTCCACAATCCGCTGACACTGATATCTGGCTATCCTCCATAGAGGAACAATTTACAGCGATACCACTTACCGGCACAAATTTCCAAGCGGAACACCTTAACCGCATATGTCATAATTTCTCTGCGTGGTCGAAAGACCAATTAACTACTGAGCTGGAAATGTACCTAAAGGAGGTCTTTCCACTGTCGGGCAATAGACCATATGTCCCATCTACACCTGAGCGCAATCTACCTAAAAGAAAGGCGCGTCGAATAGAATATGCTAGGACCCAAAGGCTGTGGCGGAGGGATCCATGTAAGTGCGTTAAGACGTTACTTGCAGGGAAGACTACTAGCAACCCTCCGGACCAGAGGACCATGATATCCTACTGGACGAATGTAATGCAAGACGGAGGTAATCCCTCCCCCGGTGCAGCACATCCTAGCGCTACGCTTATGAACTTGTGGATGCCGATTAGCATTGAGGAGATACGTGACGCGTTCCCAGAACGCGGTACTTGTCCTGGGCCTGATGGTCTTACAGCGCGCCAGCTCAGGGCAACGCCACTGCCAATCCTACTGAGGATTTTCAACCTGCTATTGGTATGTGGAAAATTACCGGATTATCTCCTCAAATCTAGGACAACACTCATCCCTAAAAAGGATGGAGCTAGTGAGCCGGGGGACTATAGACCCATCACGGTTAGCTCAGTACTAACACGTACCTTCCACAAGATACTAGCGAGACGCCTTACGCGAGGGGTGGAACTCGACAAACGCCAGAAGGCGTTTGTTCCGGTAGACGGCTGCGCAGAAAATATTTTCGATTTGGATATGGTACTGAAATATCACCGTCAGTACTTCAAACCGCTTTTTATTGCATCGATGGACCTGGCAAAAGCATTTGATTCCGTGTCACACGCCACAATTCACGACACATTAGTTACCATGGGTCTGCCCAACCCAATGGTGGCTTATATAATGAGCGCATACGAGCGTAGCTCAACACAACTGTTCTGCAATGGTTGGGAGTCGAAAGCATTCAAGCCGATGTGTGGAGTCAAGCAAGGTGACCCCTTGTCACCAATTATATTTAATTTTATTATTGACCGACTCCTAAAATTAATTCCACCAGAAATCGGCATTAAGATCGGTGAACAGCACTTCAATGCTTTCGCCTTTGCGGACGACTTGATTTTCATGGCATCCACGTCTAACGGTTTGCAGATGACCATCGATATCGTCAATGACTTCCTGACCAAAT
>JAOPTO010000384.1:0-17701 GCA_033822845.1 Tetrapedia diversipes | reverse complement strand
TCGATCCTATCGACAACATTACTATGTAATGCTACCCGAGCAGGGAAACGGTGGGTCATCTCGAGTAGAGTGTTTACATTCCACCCTGACCGTGTAGTACTCGTTCGGAGAGGACGAATCTTTTGGTACGCCAGCAGCGTTACCCTCGGTGTCGAGAGTCTTGACGCCCACGTCGTTGCGAGATCGAACAATTTTACTCTCAACGAATCGATGGGATGAAATGGACCGCTTCGAGGCACGTTTGTCGGGCCCCTACGCCAATTGTTTTCGATCCTATCGACAAAATTACTATGTAATGCTACCCGAGCGGGGAAACGGTGGGTAATCTCGAGTAGAGTGTTTACATTCCACCCTGACCGTGTGGTACTCGTTCGAAGAGGACGAATCTTTTGGTACGCCAGCAGCGTTACCCTCGTTGTCGAGAGTCTTGACGCCCACGTCGTTGCGAGGTCGAACAATTTTACTCGCAACGAATCGATGGGATGAAATGGACCGCTTCGAGGCACGTTTGTCGGGCTCCTACGCCAATTGTTTTCGATCCTATCGACACATTACTATGTAATGCTACCCGAGCGGGGAAACGGTGGGTCATCTCGAGTAGAGTGTTTACATTCCACCCTGACCGTGTAGTACTCGTTCGGAGAGGACGAATCTTTTGGCACGCCAGCAGCGTTACCCTCGTTGTCGAGAGTCTTGACACCCACGTCGTTGCGAGATCGAACAATTTTACTCGCAACGAATCGATGGGATGAAATGGACCGCTTCGAGGCGCGTTTGTCGGGCCCCTACGCCAATTGTTTTCGATCCTATCGACAACATTACTATGTAATGCTACCCGAGCGGGAAACGGTGGGTCATCTCGAGTAGAGTGTTTACATTCCACCCTGACCGTGTAGTACTCGTTCGGAGAGGACGAATCTTTTGGTACGCCAGCAGCGTTACCCTCGTTGTCGAGAGTCTTGACGCCCACGTCGTTGCGAGATCGAACAATTTTACTCGCAACGAATCGATGGGATGAAATGGACCGCTTCGAGGCGCGTTTGTCGGGCCCCTATGCCAATTGTTTTCGATCCTATCGACACATTACTTCGTAATGCCACCCGAACGAGGAAACGATGGGTCATCTCGAGTAGAGTAGTGCCGATCCGTTTATAAGTAGTGTTTGTTTATTTATTTCGTTCAGAGAGGGACCACGCTCACTGTGTTTCGTCGGTTGCCGTTAAGGGGCACCACCCTCCGTTGTCGTGAGTCTTGACACCCACGTCGTTGCGAGATCGAACAATTTTACTCTCAACGAATCGATGGGATGAAATGGACCGCTTCGCGAGGTATGTGCCCCTGTTGTTGCGTCCGATCGTCACGCTTGCTGCGGTCCCTATCGACTTTTTGACATTCACCTGAACGAAAAATATATAAATATAACGAAAACGAAAAAAAACGGGTTAACGGGCTACACAGGACTCGAGCCTCGACCCTGTTACTCCCTAAATTGGTAGCCCACCGCCGTTGAAACAAGCGGGTGTTAATTTCGTTCAGAGAGTAACCTTCGCCCGGTTGCCGTTAAGCACTCCTCCTAGTCGTCGTGAGTCGGACACCCACGTCGTTGCGAGATCGAACAATTTTACTGGCAACGAATCGATGGGACGAAAGACCGCTTCTGGAAGGTTGTGCCGAGGTTTATTAACACGGGATCGTCGGTTACTATCGATTCTCACCTGAACGAACCACCCCGGGAACAACGAGCGTGAGAGAGGTGAAATGAATGGGAGAAACTGATGACGGTTGGGAGACGGACATGCTTGCAAGCGTTTTGCAATTTGGTTCCTGGGAGGTCGTTAAATTAAACACGATGAATCCAGTTATCGGGGCAATCCCCGTCGTTTTCTTCGTGTTGCGACGATCTCCTCGAGGTTGTTGATTTTTCATTAAACGTGCTTTGCGCCCGATCGTCGGATCAACGTGTGCTGGTGTTCCACGTTTACGTGACCCACCCACGATCCGACGAACAAACATCCGGGACACAATATTGTGTCGTCGATCGATCGTCGCATATAACGGACGTAAAAAATCCGTTGCGACGCGGCGACTAGCCCGCCTCTCCTTCATGGAGTTGCGTCGGGATCTCGGCTTCTTTTGAACCGAGTATTTAGACCAATGAACGAAATACAATATTATACGATTACCCTGAACGGTGGATCACTTGGCTCGTGGGTCGATGAAGAACGCAGCTAATTGCGCGTCAACGTGTGAACTGCAGAACACATGAACATCGACATTTCGAACGCACATTGCGGTCCACGGATACAATTCCTGGACCACGCCTGGCTGAGGGTCGTTTACGTAACCTATATACTGCTTGCGTTGCGTTTTGCTTTCTCCTTCATGTTTCACCTCTGCGAGAACGATACGATAATACCCCGTCGTCGGTCGGTCCCCTTGTCGAATGGGGGGACTCGTTTCCGAGTCGGGAGGGATGTTCTCGTTAGAGAGATCGAGATTATCTCGATATAATCGGAGGAGATGCATGCGTATACGTACGAGCGATCGTTGAACGTTCGTCGGCGTTCGTCGCGGAGGTGTGTGCCTCCTTAAAAGACTTTGACCCCCGGATCGTACGCGCGTGCGCGTGCGGCGCCGAGTGTGTGGGATGTATTTATTCACGGAGGGAAACCTTTCGGGCGAACCTGCGAGAGTGCTGAAATGGCGTCGTGAGTCGTCGGTTCGATTTTTGTTCTAAAGATCTTACTTTGACGACCGCCCATTGTTAAAGCACCGCTTCGTCCGTACTTGTCAGGTTTCTATTGTTGTTTTTTTTACCCGTGTTAAATACAAACAGTAACCCCCACGGCATCCGCCACTCGCTCGATCCGAGAGGTGTCGTCAAGTCGTTTGGAGCACACCAAAATTACATATACCCGCGCCCCCGACGTCGTTTGAAATGAAACGACTGAGAGTCACAGAAAGAGAACGAGCGACGTAAATAAGATGGGAAAGAGAGGAAGAGGTACAAGAGACTCGGTGTGCGTGTGTATTGTACGCTGCCATTTTGACTTTTCTTACCCCGATCGACGACGGGTTACGATTATTCGTTAAAAGAGCCCCAGGGAAGAGAGGAGAATATCTTTTCCCCTTTGGCGCGGCTATGTTCGAATAAATCAAAGACTCGTCGATAACGGTCGGGAGTTGGCAGCAGCTGCATCCACGCTCTGTGTTGGTCACCCCATGCCATTTTCGTTGTCGATCGCGAGAGACCGCGCAACCAGAAGCCGGTCGTCCAGTCCCTGGAAAGAGAAAAAGAAGCTTGTCTATCTCCACTTGCGTGCGTTCTGTTTTTTGTCCCTTTTACGTTCTCTCGTACATATATAAAAAGAGTTTGAGATCCGTGTTGCGCACCTCCGACTCACCCCGGCCTGGTCCTTCGTTCTGAAGGATCTAGGGTAATAATAAAGAATCGGGATGACTATGAGGAGGATCGGTGCGCCGTTTCGATGCTCTTTTTTTTATATTGTACACAGAGAGACGTTCGAGATTAAAGGGCGAAACGATATATAGGAACCGCTGGAGAATAGTTTATACCAAGCATTGCTTTTTTTTTAAATACAGGACGGACGTCAAAAATCCGGGAAATTCTTCGGTTGTCCAGCGAGCGTCTCTCCGATTCGAACCTGCGATATAAATTGGCACTATGGTGCGGTGCATAAAACTAAGAATCCATGTTTCTTGTACAAATGTCTTTTCGACTTTCGACTATACCTTCTCTCTCTTACTTCTTTTTTTTTTGTCGCCACTCTCAACTGTGCGTAACTCAGGTTTTTTTTTATTGTTGTTGTTACGCATACAATAAAAATACACGTATATGACGACCTCAGAGTAGGCGAGATTACCCGCTGAATTTAAGCATATTACTAAGCGGAGGAAAAGAAACTAACAAGGATTTCCTTAGTAGCGGCGAGCGAACAGGAATGAGCCCAGCACTGAATCCCGCGGTTCTGCCGCTGGGAAATGTAGTGTTTGGGAGGATCCGTCTGTCCCGTGACGTCGAACCGCGTCCAAGTCCATCTTGAATGGGGCCATTTACCCATAGAGGGTGCCAGGCCCGTAGCGACCGGTACGCGTTTTCGGGAGGATCTCTCCTTAGAGTCGGGTTGCTTGAGAGTGCAACCCTAAGTGGGTGGTAAACTCCATCTAAGGCTAAATACGACCACGAGACCGATAGCGAACAAGTACCGTGAGGGAAAGTTGAAAAGAACTTTGAAGAGAGAGTTCAAGAGTACGTGAAACCGTTCAGGGGTAAACCTGAGAAACCCAAAAGATCGAATGGGGAGATTCATCGTCAACGGCGCTGGCTCCCGTCGGTGCGCGATGCCCCGAATGGACCTTCGTGGTTCCACGGCGAGGGCACACCACCTTCGGCTTGAATGTTCCGGTGCTGTAGTCGTGCACTTCTCCCCTAGTAGAACGTCGCGACCCGTTGCGTGTCGGTCTACGGCCCGAGAGGGCGCCTGTTTCGTCGCCATGCGCGCACGCGACAGACCCTCGGTCGCCCGACCGGCTGCACGACGGTACTCGCACGGTATCGGGCCGCAACCAATCCATTCTCGAATGTGTGTGCGTCAGGCCCGCCGCAAGCTAGATCAGCTTCAACCCGGAGGTACGGACCTGGTGCCGTCCCCGGGCATGACCAGCTGTTGGCAGGCGGTGTCCTTGGACTGGCCAAGCTCTGAATTACCGGTCGGCGACGCTACTGCTTTGGGTACTCTCAGGACCCGTCTTGAAACACGGACCAAGGAGTCTAACATGTGCGCGAGTCATTGGGATGCATAAACCTAAAGGCGAAATGAAAGTGAAGGTCGGCCTAAGCGTCGACCGAGGGAGGATGGGCACCGTTACGATGGTGCCCCGCACTCCCGGGGCGTCTCGTTCTCATTACGAGAAGAGGCGCACCCAGAGCGTACACGTTGGGACCCGAAAGATGGTGAACTATGCCTGGTCAGGACGAAGTCAGGGGAAACCCTGATGGAGGTCCGTAGCGATTCTGACGTGCAAATCGATCGTCGGAACTGGGTATAGGGGCGAAAGACTAATCGAACCATCTAGTAGCTGGTTCCCTCCGAAGTTTCCCTCAGGATAGCTGGCACTCGTTTCGAACGCTGACGAGTCTCATCTGGTAAAGCGAATGATTAGAGGCATGGGGGCCGAAACGACCTCAACCTATTCTCAAACTTTAAATGGGTGAGATCTCTGGCTTGCTTGGATCAATGAAGCCACGAGATCTTGGATCAGAGTGCCAAGTGGGCCAATTTTGGTAAGCAGAACTGGCGCTGTGGGATGAACCAAACGCAGAGTTAAGGCGCCTAAGTCGACGCTTATGGGATACCATGAAAGGCGTTGGTTGCTTAAGACAGCAGGACGGTGGCCATGGAAGTCGGAATCCGCTAAGGAGTGTGTAACAACTCACCTGCCGAAGCAACTAGCCCTGAAAATGGATGGCGCTGAAGCGTCGCGCCTATACTCCGCCGTCAGCGGCAAGAGGGGAGTGACGTGCGTCCTTTGACCCCTCGTGGGTGTGGACCGTCCTCCATGAAGCCCTGATGAGTAGGAGGGTCGCGGCGGTGTGCGCAGAAGGGTCTGGGCGTGAGCCTGCCTGGAGCCGCCGTCGGTGCAGATCTTGGTGGTAGTAGCAAATACTCCAGCGAGACCCTGGAGGACTGATGTGGAGAAGGGTTTCGTGTGAACAGCCGTTGCACACGAGTCAGTCGATCCTAAGCCCTATGAGAAATCATATGTAGATGAGGTGTCCTAACATATGTAACACGCAAAATTTGAACGAACGAGACTATGTAAAAACACACACCCATCGGGCGAAAGGGAATCCGGTTCCTATTCCGGAACCCGGCAGCGGAACCGTATACCATTCCGGGCCCTCATAAGAGTGCTCGTCGGGGTAACCCAACATGACCTGGAGACGCCGTCGGGAGGTGCGGGGAGAGTTTTCTTTTCTGTATAAGCGTTCGAGTTCCCTGGAAACCTCTAGCAGGGAGATAGGGTTTGGAACGCGAAGAGCACCGCAGTTGCGGCGGTGTCCGCATCTTCCCCTCGGACCTTGAAAATCCAGGAGAGGGCCACGTGGAGGTGTCGCGCCGGTTCGTACCCATATCCGCAGCAGGTCTCCAAGGTAAAGAGCCTCTAGTCGATAGATTAATGTAGGTAAGGGAAGTCGGCAAATTGGATCCGTAACTTCGGAATAAGGATTGGCTCTGAGGAGCGGGGCGTGTCGGGCTTGGTCGGGAAGCGGGCTTGGCTGACGTGCCTTGTCCGTCGGGACCACACGCTAGAGTAACGCGAAACTGAGGGGACTAGCCCCGAGGTAGCGGAAGGCATTAGAACGACGAGGTGCAGCGCTTCTGTCTGTTCAGCACGTTCTTGGCGACATGCCTGTGGCTAAATTCGTCAGGGGGGTATCATTGCTCCTCTAGCATGGCCCCGCCGGGTGAGGGTTCAGCTGGGTTGTCGTGACTCAGTCCTCACCTGGTCCCCACTGCCGGGGGAAAGCGGCACAATCGTGAGTCAGTCACCGGTTCGAACAGAGGCGGAGCTATTTTTGCGGGCCACTGCCCTCCTTGTGGGGGCGTCCGGTTCCGATGTGGGTACCAGCCAAGGTTGGATATATGTCGGGACGTAAGGCGGAAGCGTCCGGTGTGAGAATCCCGCATGGTAGCTCCGAGTAGGCCGGTGCCCCGTGCGTATGCGTTGGTATACGACGGGGGTAGATAGGACTCTCGCAAGGTAGCCAAATGCCTCGTCATCTAATTAGTGACGCGCATGAATGGATTAACGAGATTCCCTCTGTCCCTATCTACTGGGTGTATGAGGCTGGACCGGCATCCCCTTGGGGAAACCACGATGAAACTGATGTTTATCCTTGTAGGTTTTAGCTTACAATAAGGTAAAACTTCGGCGAAGTTGGCGGGCCGGTTCGGTCAAAGTCCACTTACCTCACCTCCACGCGGTGCACCTGGGTCTCTGTTCAATGCAGAGGGCGAAAGAGTAAGTGGCTAATCCCCCTCATGGGGCATATGAGACGAGGTGACCTCGACTTGTGCGATGTCTACGGGTGTTGGTGAGAGCTTGACTCTGCAGCAATAGGCCGTGAAGCGTTCATTCAGGGGGGAGTCACTGGACTTCGTCAGTGGCTCTAGCCCTACGGTCTGTATCCCACGAAATGGCCTGTCCTTACACATACTTGACAGTGCTCAGGATATACAGGGGGCGGCTTGCCGTCAGCCTGCGAAGCTAACCACATCGGGTGCTCTGTTACGACGTGAGGCCCGGTGATGAACGTGGATCGTTGGGACCGTCCGGACGGTCCTTGTGGCGTGGAACCCACAGCCGCTAGCCAGCATCCTATCGAGGCATTCACAATTGCGAGAGATATCGTCGAACCGGTGGACGGGGACCACCACGGCGAAATAACAGTAGCCAAAATTGAAAGGAAATCATTGGATGGAACTTGAAAAAGGAGCCACTATGAATGAACGAAAAGTACACAAATTAAATGAATTGGGATCCCCGAAAGAGTCACTAAAAACCTCAGGGGCTGCTGACACACTGGCTGTCGCATGACAGTGCTTTGGTGTTGCAGTACGGGCCTAACGAACCCGAGGTAACTTGAGTCACACACACACCGTAAACCTGTGGTCATGTTTCGCAGGAGCGGGGGTCTTGCCTTAGCCGGCTGAACCGCGAGGATGAGCGCCTCTATAAAAGAATCCCTAACCTCAAGCTGAGCGGGCGTGGCGACGAGGCACGAGACGGACTAGGCGCCGTAACGTGTGCAGATGGGTGCATCTGTAACTAGCGTCCGGTCCCCGGGAACCTGCCAATCCCCGGTGGTATATTGGCTTATCTGGGTAACGATGCTCTGCCCAGACGGACCTATTTTCATACGTAGCTTTTGGGGCCCATGGATGCTCTCATGTTGAAGTGGGCCCAACCCTAATCATGCATACAAACCAACCTAAACCTAAATCGACAAACCTAAAAGTGAAAGAGGAGCTGACCACTACCAGCTCCTCTGACGATGAGACGGGAATGAGCGCTGGTGCGACGAGGAAGGCGTCCACCAGCGCCCCAAAAAGAAAAAGGCTGAGGGGGACCACTCCCCCAGTGATGCACTCAGAACCAGATTCTGAAAATTCAGTGATGGAGGTAGAGAGCTGTGGCGGCTCTCACCTCGATGAAATTAAACAGATGAGGTCAGAACTCGAATCCGCTCTTCTGAGCGAGAAGAGTAAGACCAGTTTAGCCACTATTAAAACTGTGATGGCCAAATGGGGCCAGATGGAAAAGAAGCTTCTCGAGCTCGTCATCGAGAATGAGAAGCTTAAAGCCCAAAATGATGCCATCAAGGCACATCCACCACCAAGGCCGCAGTCGTATGCGCAAGCGTGCGGCTCGGCAAATGTACCAAAAAAGGGAACGCCCCCCTTAGCAACGGTAGCGAAGGCTACCAGAAAGGAAAAGTCGGATGTCCTGCTGATACGTCCCAGCAAGGACTCCGACAAGAGGACAAGTGAAGAGATTAAAAAATCTCTCACTAAAGAACTTGGGCCCCAGAGGTCCAAGTTAAAGATTAAAAGTATCCGACAGATGCGCTCCAAGGGAGTCATTGTCGAGCTCGGTAGCAAAGAAGATGCCGAGATTATTAAGAGTTCATCCTTAGCTAAGGCCGGGCTAAGGATTGAAGAGCCGAAAAAGCTCAGCCCCAGCGTCATTATTTATGACGTCGATGGGGAGTACAAATCCGACGAGCTGAAGGAAGATCTTCTCACGAAGAACTTCCCCGGCAAGTCGGAAATCGAACTAAAAAAGCTAGCGGAAGCCGTCCACTTCCGACATAGCTACTTGTCAAAAGACAAGAATAGAAACTGGATTGTGGAGCTTCCACGTCCAGAATTCACGGAGCTGGTCTCCAAAGGGAAAATATATATGTTCTGGAGCTCATATCGAGTCCGTGAATATATTAATGTAACCAGGTGCTATAAGTGCCATGGTTACGGACACGTCGCAAAGGCGTGCAAGGCAGAGAGCCAAATCTGCGAAAAATGTGGCGAGAGCGGTCACCTCAAGGGTGACTGCAAGAAAAAGGGAGTAAAGCCCAAGTGCATTAACTGCACGAGGGCTAAACGAGACAAGACTGACCATGAAGTCAAGTCTAAGACCTGCCCGGTCTATCTGAAAGAAGTCGAGCGGTACAGATCTAGGCTAGTCCAATGATGATCAAGCTCGCTCAAATCAACGCCCAGAGGTCTGCCGCTGCAGCATCCAACCTCCTAAAGAAACTAGAGGAAGGAACTATTCAAGTACTCTGTCTTCAGGAGCCGTATGCCTATAAAGGCAGGGTCAAGGGTTATTCGAGTCGAATGACAATACTGCAGCCGAGCTGCAAGAACCCTTGGGTTGCTGCGGTAGTGGCAGACAGAAACCTCGAAGTCTTTCAAGTAGGACTTGAAGACACAGCACATGTCATGTGCTTTAGCATCAAACCTGGGCTTGATGAACTGTTCATTATTAATGCGTATTGCCAGTATTCACTTGCAATAGAGCCCATCCTCGAGAAGGTTGAAGCTCTATTAAACAAGCTTAGAGGCAAGAACATTATAGTGACACTTGATGCGAATGCGAAGTCCATTCTATGGCATTCGAACGTTACTGACGACAGGGGAAAGGTTCTTGAAGAATTCCTCTGCGCCAACAATTTACATGTCCTAAATCGATCGAACGCCAGACCGACCTTTGTTACAAGCAGAGGCGAATCAAACATAGATTTGACATTGATCACCCCCAGCTTGCTGGGGAGGCCTATAGAATGGACTGTCTCAGAAGACTGTGACGTGAGCGACCACAGTCTGATCGAAATTAAGCTCATGTCCGTCAAACCAGGTGTAGTAGCCAGACGAAGTGAAAAGTCTGGTTACAACCTGAAAAAGGCCGATTGGAATTATCTGAAGGCCTGTCACGATGATGCACTCAACGATGACTTCCTTGAACGCCTGACGACCAGCACCCGTGACACGGCTGCTAGGTCCCTGAAGAGTGCAATTCGAACGAGCTGCGACAAAGCAATACCTTTGATCCGTAAACCACCCATCAGGGTACCCTGGTGGAGTGAGGAATTGACCACCCTTCGTAAGATTGCGAACCGTTGTAAGAAAGAACTTACCCGGGTTAGGAGGTTGAGGATTAATGACGAGGTCGAAAACGTTCAAGAGAAATATCGAACAGCTAGGAACAAGTACACCTCTGAGATCCGAAAACATAAGCGAGACTCCTGGAGGAACTTTGTCCTCGAAGAGGGCAACAGGGATCCCTGGGGAATCGTATACAAAATCTGCCGCGACAAGCTAACTCCTGACGAGCCGGTCTCGTCAGTGAAGAAGGCGAACGGAGATTTCACCCTAACCTGGAGGGAGACAATGGCGCAAATTTTGAGTCAGGTCGTTCCTCAAGATGGTAATTGCTCTTCAGATGTTGGGGTACATCTGGAGGTAAAGCAGCAAATCGCACTCTACAGGAATTGCAATATCGAACGCCCTGTAAGTCGAGAAGAAATCGACGAAGCCATCGGAAAGTGCAAAAGTAAGAAAGCCCCAGGCCTTGACCAGGTTAAACCTGAGATTTTGAAGCACCTCTACAAGTGCCACGGGGAAGTATTACTGGCGTTGTATAACAACTGCCTCTCGAACGCTACCTTTCCTAGGATTTGGAAGCAGGCTCGCCTGCGACTAATCCTAAAAGACAAAAATCGTGACAGGATGAAAACGAATTCCTACCGGCCGATCGCTCTCCTCTCAATGCTTGGGAAGGTCTTTGAGAGGATAATTGTAAACAGAATCCAAGAGCAATATACTGACAAGGGCCTAGCCCACAATTGTCAGTTTGGATTCAAGAAGGGTTGTTCCACTGAGGACGCCCTTCTTAAACTTCGAGAAGGGGCCTCGAGCCCCGATAAGAAATACATTCTGGCCCTCTTTATGGACATAGAGGGGGCCTTTGACAATCTATGGTGGCCCGCCATAGTAAAAAGACTAATCGACTCTGAATGCAGCAGTACGATCGTTCGTTTGATAGTATCTTACTTTAAGAGGAGAAAGATGATTATCAATTCGAACTCGAACGCTAGACGCATATCCAGCACAATGAAAAAGGGCTGCCCACAAGGATCCGTAATTGGACCAGTGGCGTGGTGTTGGTGTATGGACGTGCTGCTGCACGAATTTGACAACAACTTCGCTAAAAGCGAAGTTGAAAGTATTGCATATGCCGACGATTTGGTCTTACTGGTCAAGGCCAATTCGCGAGCAGGTCTAGAGACCCTGGGAACGAAAGTGCTGAGTATTTTAGACAAATGGTGCACATTGCACAAATTGAGACTATCCTCAGAGAAAACCTGCGGGATTATGATAAAAGGCAAATTTGACGAAGAGCGACAACCAATTTTAAAATTGGGCTCGAAAAATATTAAGTATGTAGATCACACCAAGTATCTTGGTGTGATAATCGATAAGAGAATGAACTTTGTTGAACATGCGAAGCATGTAAGAGACAAAGTGGTGAAGTTTATATTGACTCTAAGACGAGTCGCCCACGAAGAGTGGGGAATTAAAGCAAGTATATTGAATATACTGTATAAGGCGGTATTTCTGCCAATCACTACGTATGGCGCCACAGCATGGCTTGATAGAGCAAACAAACCACATGTCTCAAGACACGTTACCGCAGCTCAAAGGGCTATCTTGCTCATTATGACAAAGGCTTGCAGAACGACCTCCACTTCAGCGATGCAGGTCATTGCTGGAGTCCTGCCTATAGACTTAGAAATTATAAAAAGGGGGCTTTGTACGCGAGTTCGCAAGAACTTGTCGGTACAATGGGACGGTTATGCCTTCGAAAAACGAGACAACCTAACACTCGAGATTCTCAAAGAAGAATATAGAACGATCCACCGAGTGATTAGAGAAAAATGGCAAGAGAGGTGGGATAACGACTCTCATGGTCGAATGACCTACGAGTTTATCCCACTGGTGGATTTTAAGTCAGAAAATAGATGGTTCTGGCCGGGAAGACACTGCGTGTACTTCATTACCGGCTATGGACCATTTAACGCAACCCTCTATAAGAGGAAAGCCGCCACCACGGGTACGTGTCCGCTGTGTAATGACTGTGAGGAAACTGTGGACCATATTCTGGGGAGCTGCCCTCTTTACGAAAGTATTAGAGGTGTTCAGAGGCCCCAGTGGCTAGAATGTAAATCTCGCATGATTAATACGAAGTCGGAATTTCAAAAATTCAACTCCGCTGCCAAGAATATGATTCTGGAGCGGAGTAAATACATAGAACGACAGAATGATCGAAGTAGAAGTGGGTCCGCCTCCTCGCGGCTAGGGACGGAAACACCGGCGAACTCTGTTGGCTGAGGGACCCGGTGGCTAAGAGACCCTTAAGAAAATCATACCATCATGATGAAATACATCGTCAATCAATGCTCAAGGAGTATATTGGCTCAACGAGGAGAACTCAGCTATTAAACGAGAAACAAACGAACAGAATAGAATCAAGGCAGCCATGAGCGAGAGCTCGATTGCTGCATAGCTGAGGTTGAAATGATGATGATGATGATGATGTCCCTATCTACTCCCCTCAGGGGCTACGGTTGACCTTGGTTGACCGTAGTACGGGCTTAACGACCCCGAGGTACCCGAGTCAAGATCACACCGTAAACCTGTGGTCATGTTTCGCAGGAACGGGGGTCTTGCCTTAACCGGCTGGGCCGAGAGGATGATAACCCTCTATAAAAAATCCCTGAGTCCTAAGCTATGGTGCGTGGCGAAGGGGCTCCGCATGTGGGTTGCGTAGCTGCGGGTCCAAGCAGTGGTGAGCGGCCAAACCCAGGATACCTGGCGCCCTCCTGATGGTATTAGCCTTACCCGGGTAGTGGGGGCTCTGCCCGGGTGGACATCATTTCCCGCCGTACTCGTGGGACCAAACATGGATAACGAAACTAAAACAAAACAAACAAAACAATTTAAACTGGCGGAGAGGAGTAAGGAGGAGCAGATGGACGAATGTAGAGTAATAATTACACCGCTAGAGCCTTTGAGCCGAGGCAGCTCTGTCTCGTCCATTGCTGAGGAGTTTGTGACTGGAGCGCGAAGAAAGAAGAGACGAGTTGCTCCAGAACCACCCGGTTGTGAGATTGTTGCTGGCACAACTGGGTTGGAAGATATCAAGGTTGCTAGGGAAGAGCTGGAGGCCCACCTCCTAAATGAGAGTAATAAGATAACGAAATCTTCAATTAAATTTATTCTGGCCAAGTGGTCAGAATTGGAATCTAAACTTCAACATGAAATTGTTGAACGTGAAAAACTGATCGCACGTCACAACGAGTGCGACAAAAAAGTTGGTTTTACCTATGCCCAAGCTGCGGCTTCGGTACAGAAAGGGCCATCTGGTGGTGCTATCCAGCGTCTCAAGAAACCTGAAAAGGGAGAAGTTGTGTTAATCAAACCTAGCAATGTTGAAGATAAGCGTACAAATGAGGAGTTAAGATCGGAGATAACCAAGGTTCTCCAGGAAAAGCGGAAGGATTTAAAGGTAAAAAGAATAAGACAACTAAGAACTAAAGGAATGCTTGTCGAAGTTCAGAGCTCAAATGATATAAGAATTATTAAGGAGGCTAATTTTGAAAAGATTGGGCTAAATGCATCTGAGCCCAAAAAGATTAATCCGTCAATAATTATTTTTGACGTAGAAAAGGAATATAAAGTGGAGGAACTCAAGGATGAGTTTCTTCAAAAGAACTTTGATGAGATTTCTCCAGCTGAAAGAAAAAATTTGGCTAACGATGTTAGCTTCAGATACGCCTTTAGAACTAGGAATGAAGGCAGAGTAAATTGGATTGTCCAATTGCCTGCAGTGTTATATAATTATGCCCTGCGGAGCGGCAGGGTTTTTATGCTATGGAGATCTTATAAAATTAAAGAATACGTTAACATTGCAAGATGTTATAAATGCCATACATATGGCCATATTGCTAAATTTTGTACTGCTCCCAAGCAGGTTTGTGAAACCTGCGGGAGCACAGAGCACTTAAAGGACGTTTGTCCGAAAAAAGATAGTCCAGTCTGTCCAATCTGTGTAAGATTTAAAAGAAAGGAGGTGCAGCACAGTTTGAGGAACAGACAGTGCCCGGAATACCTGCGGCAAATGGAGCTATATAAAAACAAAATAAAATGGAGCTAAAAATTGCACAGGTTAATGCAATGAGAGCGATGGCTGCTGCTGCGGAAATTAAAAACCTCTTAATTAACTCGAAACTGGATATCGTCTGTATTCAGGAACCCTATACTTTTAGGGGGAAAGTATGCGGATATAATTCTCCAGTAATAAATGTAATACATCCGAGGACCGATAAACCATGGGTAGCCATTATTGCTAAGATACATGTAAATATCTTTGTATTAAATGAATTTAACACTGAACATTTTATGGCAGTGAGAGTCAGTTACCAAAGGATCAGTTTTTATATTATAAATCTGTATTGTCAGCCGGCACAAAATTATAAACGATTTATGAACTGCCTGGAAGGTTGTTTGAGTAAGTTGCAGAATGAAAAGATTTTGATTGTAATGGATGCTAATGCAAAGTCAGTTTGTTGGTTTTCGAATCGAACGGATGACAACGGAAGTACGCTGGAGGATGTAATCTTTTCAAACAACCTGTATATTCTAAATAAGAACACATTGATGACTACATATAGTAGTTCTCATGGCACATCGAATATCGATGTCACATTGTGTACCCAAAATTTATTCAGATGGGTTTCCTCTTGGTCTGTAACTGATATGGTCACGGTTTCAGATCACAATTTAATAATGATGTCTATAAAAATTGATGGAGTTTGTAATGACATAACGCAGAATGTGTTGGAGGATCGCACATATAATATAAAGCGTGCGGATTGGGAAAAGTTTTATAGACTGACCGAGGAACAGTTTCCTGATGAATTCATAGACTCATGGATAATAGAACGTCCTGATAAAATTGTCAAGTTAATAAATGAAAAAGTGCACAAGATATGTAAGGAATGCATTCCTTTGAGGAAGAAGAAAGGCAAAATGGTACCCTGGTGGACGGACTCGCTTGAAAAGCAAAGGAGGTTTATACGCAGATTAAAGAGGCAAATCGCCAGAGCTCGTAAGTTACAGCTCAGCTCTATGCTGGAGGAATATTTAGTAAAATATAAAGACTCCAGAAACAAATATGTTTCTGACATAAGGAAGCAAAAATCCAAATCTTGGAAGAATTTTGTAAGGGAGGAAGGAAACAAGGATCCATGGGGGATTCTCCATAAAATTATTAGAGATAAGATGCAAAAAGCATATTTACTTGGTAGTTTAAAACTACCAAATGGCGAATATACTCGATCCTGGAAGGAATCAGTGGTTGCACTTTGCGGCAAATTCTTTCCTGATGATGATGTTGGAAATGAAAACGAACATCATAAGAATGTGCGACAGGCTAACCAAGCCTATGTATGTTATAATCTGGAGCCGGATATAACAATTCATGAAATTATGGAGGCTATTAAGAAAACAAAAAATCGTAAGGCCCCTGGCCTAGACTCCGTCTCTCCGGAGATAGTAAAAAATTTATGGAAAGGGAAAATGGAGGTTTACTGGACCCTTTTTAATAAATGTCTTAGGGAAGCAGTATTTCCTAAGGATTGGAAGACGGCAAAAATTATTATTTTACCTAAAAGAATGGACATTGATTTACAGGCAATTGGGTCGTATAGACCCATTGCTTTGTTGCCGGTGATCAGCAAAGTATTCGAGAGGGTCCTTATTAAAAGAATACAAGTAACCTACAATGAAAAAGGATTATCTAGCAATAGACAGTTTGGATTTAAGAAAGGAGTGGGAACGGAGGACGCTTTACTCACGTTCATGAACAGTATCAGCAATACGAATAAGAAATATGTATTAATAATTTTCATGGATATCATTGGAGCATTTGACCATCTTTGGTGGCCTGCAATCAAAAATAGATTGATTAAGGCTGAATGCAGTTCGGCGATAATAAAAATTGTACACTGTTACTTTTCGAGAAGAAAAGTAATAATTCAAAACAATGATGAAATAGTAAGATACAAGGTGAAGCGAGGTTGTCCTCAGGGTTCAATCTTTGGACCAGCTGCGTGGAATTGGTGTTTGGATGAGTTCTTATTACAAATGGACGAAATCTTAAACCCAGAGCAAGCTGAAGTCGTTGCATATGCGGATGATGTGTCATTCATAATCAAAGCGGACACAAGGAAGGAGTTGGAAACTTTGGGCAACGATATCGTTGCATATTTCCAAAGTTGGTGTGATAAGAACAAATTATTAATATCACAAAAGAAGACGGTGTCAATGCTGGTCAAGGGCAAGCTTGACCAGAGTAGACCACCAATAATAAAACTATATGGGAAAACAATTGGATTAAAGAAAGAGCAGAAATATTTGGGAATCATAATTGACTCGAAGTTGAGCTTTACTCAACATGTTAAGGCTCTAAGAAATAAGATTACAAGTTATATTATGGCAATCAAAAGACAGTCGCATGAGGATTGGGGGATTAAAAGACCCATCCTCAACATTTTATACAAAGCTGTGTGTATACCAATTTATACTTATGGTGCGTTGATTTGGCACAATCAAGCAACAAAGGCATCAATTTTAAGGCAAATTAATGCTATGCAGAGAATCATATTATTGGTGTTAACCAAAGCGTGTCGAACAACCTCAACGGCAGCAATACAGGTTGTCAGTGGGTTTTTACCCATTGATATTGAGATCACTCGCTGTGCGCTTGTGAGAAAAGTTAAGAGGAATTTACCTGTTGTCTGGCAAGGACTTGAGTTAAATAGCTCAAATGAAGTCGCTATTGAAGAAGTAAAAAGAAGGATAAAACTGGTGGAGCAGAAAGCGTATGAAATTTGGCAAGACAGATGGAGAGGAAATGAGAACGGGAGAGATACTTACCAGTTTATAAAAGATGTAAAATTTGCCAGTACAAGACCTTGGTTCCAGCCATCAAGGTTGCTGGTTTATATGATAACTGGATACGGTTCGATAAATGTTTCACTTTTTAAAAGGAACCTTATAGATTCAGCAATATGTCCTGTATGCAATGAGGCAGAGGAAACTGTAAGGCACATATTGTTTGACTGCATAGAGTATCATAGATGCAGATATAACCTTTTACGGTTACCTGAAACAGAACTGGAGCAATTAATTGGAACGGAGGAAGAATTTAAACGCTTTAAAATCTATGTTACGAGGGTTAACGAAATTAGAAATACATACCTTTGTGAAAATGAAGAGCAGCTTGTTACCTGAAGATCTGTAACATGAAGAAAATTGGATTTACAAGATACAAATATTTTTAGAAAGTAGAAGGTCCGCCTCCCCGTGGCAGGGACGGGAACTTTGAGTTTGTTAAAACTCAAAGGCTAAGAGACCTTAAATAAAATTTAAAACGTTGGCTTTTAACAAGAAAAATTTCTTTTGGATTTAAAAATAAAAGCAGTATCTGGATGGATGAGCACAAAGCAGTAATGAGTTGATGCTCGAATACTGCAAACTGGATTGACAAAAAA
>JAOPTO010000383.1:0-22578 GCA_033822845.1 Tetrapedia diversipes | reverse complement strand
AATTGGTTCTGAAATAGCAAATGATAGTGCCGCAGAACGCGATACAGCTAGACGATATCGGTTATGAAATGTTTCGCTGTTGCTCTGCTAAAATTTACCGAAAAACGAGGAGGATCGGTTAGCGATTCAAAGGATTCTGAACAGATCTGTCATTTTGTTTTATCTTCTACAGAAGCTTCTATCATTTTTCACCATTGGGATTCCTTCCCTCGTATGTTATGAATTTACTTTCTTTGGAACGATTGTTTGCATTAACTCGTTTACGCGTTTTGGAAATTAAACGGGGAACAAGCGTAATTTTTGTCACGCTGTTACATTTAATGGCGGAATATTGCTAATATTAAAATGTCTGTTCCGTTCTCGATTATGAAATGTATTATATCTTGCCTATCAACATTGTTCAAGTGGACTTCCAGCCTCAATGAAAATACAGTTCTCTGTTTATGCTTGCCGTGAGATAAAACGTGTAGTTAATTTACAGAAGAAACAAGCTGACAGTTGACGATTGTTTTTGCTGTAATTTAACCGTGATTGAAGCAAAACATTGTACGTTGTTCGTGATAATGTAATTCGTAGTTTATCACTGCCAAAAGTGAAATATTATTTATATACTGCATATCGTATAAGTATACTATACTCATGAACAGAAAGAGTTGACGAAGGATTTAATTGTGATTCCCAGAAAGTTGTCCCTTTTTATGATATAGTTAAAATGTATTTGATATGCAAGAGAATACATAATATACACAATACGAAAGGTTGTAAAAAATATTTAAAGTAAATATTAAAATTTATTTATTTATTTATTTAAAATTACTTGGAGTGTAAAACAAATCTATATTGGTATTTATTATTATCATAATGAATCACATTTATTAATATATTATCATATTATTATTTAGGGTAACCCATATATAACAAGCTCTCTAATTTTCTTGTTTGTGACAATGTGAAGAATGTTTTATTTTTTCTTTGAGTTGTGTTGTTTCAGGGAACATTCTCATTTTTATAATTATCAATTTTCACAATCTTCTTAGAACGTAATTTCCTTGTAAGAGGGTTGACTGTACATTTCATTAAGCTGTTATTGATTAAGTATGGATTAATTATAAGGATTTAATTTTTAGAAGACGCAAATTCCCTTGTATAGTATCCTTTAGTAGACAGTAATATGTATTTTAAGAACTTCGTAACAGTTTGAGACATCAAAGTATCGAAACCTTAATTAAGTGAAATCACTTGAAATGTATCTCATGGTTCTGAATACAAGAAAAACTATCAGGAATTCTGTTATTAACCCTTTACACTCGAAAGGTGACTGTTAGTCGTCTAATGATACTGATTTCGAGAATTTTCAAATTCGAAATATTCACTAAGATTCTGTTATATTAAGCGTCATTTAGTTTAGTTAAGGGATATACTAAAATTTACATATATGACTATTTGATCTCTGAACCTGACTAATAAATAAACTAATTGAAATCTGAAAATTTACGGAACTATCATTTGGTGACCAACAGTCACCTCTCGAGCGCAAAGGGTTAAATCAATATTAATAAAAATTTTTCTATTTTGTTTTAGGTAAGATAATTTCATAACATGAGTTAAATGGAAGATGAAGATGTTGAAACCGGAGATTATAGAACATTCACCCGGAATAGTCAGGTTTGGATTGAGCTTATAATAAAATTGGCGTAATTTATGTTTAAAATAGGTTGGCTTATCGAATAAATTAATTAAATTACTTCTGATCAGTGCCTCAGGGCAGGCAGCAGTTCTAATATTAGTATTGATGCTGATTAGTATTAATCAAACTATTCTTGATGATTGCAAAGTGTATAACTTTTGACATTGTTTAATCATTATTGCATACTTTTCATTATATTTGTGAAACATAATAAAAAAAATTAGCATGCACAGATTATTCTGTTTTACAAGGAAAGTTGTTTCAATACTTCGATTCTAAACTTTGATTCTCATTGATATTATATTTGTATAATTACCTGTTTAACCCTTTGAGTGCTGAATACTCTCTGCCTAAGTGCTCCGTGTGGATGGCGGTTGCGATGTTACTTGTACTTACATTGATAATCGCGTTGCAATAAACGGAAGATCGAAGAAATTGACAAACGCATTTATTCGTCCATGATCCCTACCAGCAACTGTCGTCAAACGCATATATGAGCCTTTAGCACTCTCAAAAGATTAACGAAGAAACCAAAAATTAAGAAGCGCATATATTCGTCCATAGTCCCTACCAGCAACTTTCGTCGGACGCATATATGCGCCCATAGCACTCAAAGGGTTAACCAGTTAACTGTGATTGACGAGTATACTCGTCATGGAGAAGTGGCACGATTTTGTGTGTTGACGAGTATACTCGTCATGCGTATAAAGTAGTGACCATTGGCTATTTAAATTGCAAGTTTTGAGAAAAACAAAACATATTCTCAAATTTCAAGATGTTTAGAATATTTTGAGGCTAGGCCGGAATAAAACAAACGAATAAAAAATATAAATAATTTGAGATAAACTCATGCGCTCCCGCATGCACCGGCTGAAACAGCTTATTAGTTCACGTAACGAATTTATTATGTGCGATGATAACGTTTTTTAGATGTTAGCGTAGAAAGGACAAACGCAAAAGTGGGGAAGCTAACTTATTATAAGATTCCTTCAGGGATGGTCCGCCACAGGACAACAGGAATTTAAATTCTTATCTTTATATGTATTTAATTTTTCTTGTGTTTTTCGTTTAATATGTATGTAATATATGTTTGTGTTAACCAAATGAGTAGATATTAGTAATGAAATTGTCAATTTTATATAATAAACCCATCTTTTTGATCCAATATTTTTAGAGCGACACTTACTCTGTGATTAACGAGTATACTCGTCATCGCTCAATTTTCACGACACATATAAGTGCGCGCTTTAAAAAGGGGGCGCCACAGTTAACTGGTTAAAGAACAATGTTTTCCGCTTTTTAAATGTTACTTTACGATGTCACAGGATAAAGTGACACTATTCCTTACATATAAAACAGGTCAAATGTTTCAATCGCATTTTCGAATACAACCCGGCTATAAATTTATTTCTTAATTATTTCTCTAATAAATGACATTTTCCGACAGTTTATTAATTTTTCAATCAATCGATCCGTTTTACGGTTGCCGATTATAAATGCTTTGAAGTAATAAAGGAAACAATTAAATGAAGGTATTCGATAAATTTTCTGTATTACCGTAATACAATTTAACAATAAGGTATAAAATCTACAATATCGTTCTTAAGAGCTGATCTGAATTTCTCTGATACATTGTGAAAGGGTTCAATTACTCCAAGCTGTTCGATAAGATAAAGAAACTCGATGTTTGCGTCTCGATGCTGTTGGAAGCAGCTGGTAATTTGTGTTAATGTAATCCGTCTGTAATATCGAGTTTTATTCGTTTCGTCATCGCGTTTCCTCATTACTTTGAAAGCAGAGAAAATACCCGATTATCAGAGATAATTAGAAACGAGGGTGGTTCGAGTAATCGAAAAGTTGGTTAATTCAGTGAGATGAAAGTAGGGAAACATTGCTTTGATGGCCGTTTCAAGCATTTATCCTGAATTACGCTTGATGGTGAATTAATTGGAAGAAGCGTCGAGTATCGGGTTATAAAATTGTGAAATAAATTGGAATAGTACGCGAAAAAAAATAATTTGTTTTTAAAACGTTCTATGGTAGCCTAGTTTTATATTTCACTGATATTTTGTCGGGATATCATTTCTGCAAAACTTCTGTTCAGTTTCGGTGTAATTGCATAAAAAGCTTCGTAAGGATATTTCTTATTGATTTTTATTTCATCAAGATGTTTTTAAGTCGATTTTGAAAATATCTGTTTATTTAATACTTATAAATGGTGGATTTGTAACAAAAGCGTAATTAACTTTAAACGTCTCATAATGTAATGAAGTAAGAAGAAATATTGAAGGAAGGGATTAAAAAAGAAATAAAAATATCTTATTATTTAATTCATTAATATAGTTTATAGCCAGTTAGTTCAGTAATATTAAAAATAAAATTAATGATTTATTAGCGTGGATTATAAATTTAATTCAATCGTTTGTTAATTATTACAGAATTATTATTAATATAATATAATTCGAAGTATGAAGTTAATCATGTAACTGATGAATTACTCGAATTCTTCTCGTACTTTGTTGCAATGTTAAGGGTTAATTTCATTACACGAATAATTGAATTTGTCACGTGAAATAAATCATTTGCACGTGTTATTTTCAAGCAGGAGCAGTAATTGGTTGGAGTAACTCGAAGCTTAATACGATCTAGTCGAATGTAAAATTACACGAACGAGAGTGGCGGACGCGATTGTTCTTCTTTCGGTCACGACCGTTTCCATTGGAGAAACGAATCTGGAAATCTGACATTTTCGGGTTAAAGCTTTTCCTTTAATTAGGACAGGAGAATAGAATTTACGGAACAAGTTCACGTGACGTTGAATTTGCGTATCCGTTAATTTCCTCAATTTTGATTCATTGTTTCTTTTTCAGTCGTCCTTTATTCAACGAGGTACATACATATAGATGTATTGGTCCACGTGCATGTTCGCAAAACTTGTATAATTCGCTATCTCGCTACAGAAACGTGCTCGTGTGCGGAAAAGTGCTTTAAGTCAACGTTATAATTCTCGTTTCGTTTTATTAATAAGGTAAAATTTTGCTTACCGTATAATTTAGAAGAAAATGGCACACTATAGTCACACTGTAATGACTACGAAAAGTTTCTTTAGAATGTGTTAGTAGACAACTTCATTTCATTTTTGTCCAATTCTCGTGTTTACATAAAAGTATTATTATTAAGTAATTGGGAATTTAATATTCTTACTTCTAGGTGATTTAAACGTAAATGTTATATAGGAAATTGGAATTAAATCAAAGAGATATTCATTTTATTTTGAACCAGAAGTGTTCTATAAATCAAGTACGAAGTCTTTTCAAAGTTTCGTATCCCTATCCATAATAACTTATTTTTGACAAAAAAGTACAGTTTCTTACAATTTCTTCAAATACCTTGACTTTGTTCACTTTTACGAATATTCTTTGCACTACTACTATTAGAAGATATGTAGTTATAATTAACGCAGTATAATGCAAAAAGTCCTGTGAGCATAATCGAAAGCTTAACACTTAGCCAACCGAATGGGGATATTTCCTATTTTTTCTTTGACAAAGCAGTGCCATTGATTCTATTTACAGTTGTTATTAGTTGGTTCTAGGCTGATGTTGAATTTATTAAAAATTGTATTTTGGAAAATTTGTGAACAGTACTAGTTCAAGATTAACTAATAGCAAAAGCAAATAGAATCAATGTCACTGCTTTGTCAAGAAAAAGATAGGAGATCTCCCCATTCGGTCGGCTAAGTGTTAAGCGTTCCTGTGATACAAAGTTAATCTAAAATGTCGTCGCAGTTTTGAAAACAGAACATGACCATGATCGTGGAGAAAGAAAATTAACCGTGTTAATTGTTACAAACGTCTCGTTATAAAAAACAATTTTGAATATTTTGCTGGCATGATTATTTTGGCACGCAACGAAAATCTCGCTTCGAGCTAGCGAATTTCATCCGGTTCGTACAGCGATTGGTTACAAAACATCTTGTACGGTTTATATGAACGTGTCTGATGTTTAGCAGAAAATATTAGAGAGCCTGAAATTTCACGTTTAACTGATATATCATAAATCAAAATTTCTCGTTGTACTGTATTAAATTAAAAATTATCTCGTTCAAGATTAGTTTTATTTGAAGCTTTTATTCAATCTACGTTTGTGCCATTATTTCCAATTTATATTTATTATTAATACGTGGAAATGTTAACTACAGTTTCGTAAGCGAAATTTTTATACGTTACGAAATTAAAAATTTCATAATCTTCTTTAAAGCGATCGGATATCAGTTCGTTAATCAGCAAATATTTCATTGCTGGATTGGCAAAGAATATCCGAGGGAAATGGTTCATGGGTGTGGAAATTAGCGAATTGCGTACCGGTACAAAATGAATTCCATTATAAATTCGGTGTAATTGCATGGCTGAATTTTTACGAGGAAATTGTTCCGCGTTTTCGTGACATGCCCAGCTGTTCGGATAATTAGCGTTGGCGCGAATGAACGTTTGTTATTATGACGTCCGCATTGCTACCATAGATCATTCATGATTGCCCTGCAATGCCATGCTGTCGTCGCGTTTGTGGAATATAAAATTGTCTGCAATCGAGAGATCAATTAACAATGCTTTAGATAATTGACACGCTGAAGGATCGAAGCGTGCACGAAGGTACTCGTTTAATTTCATTTGTGTTTTTGATAAAGAGATACTCGAATCGTTTTCTGCATGGATTTCGCTTTTGATTTTATGCACAGCTGTTACTCGGACAAGATGAATTTGAAATGTGATCGTTGATTGCGCTTACATGTTTCGTTTTCGTAATTGTGGAATTTTTATAGCGATATTTAGTACACATTGAGTGATGATTTTTGACAATTGAGAAAATAAATTGGAAACCTGAATAGTACAATCAAATTTATGCTTTAAAATAATTTTTTAAGAGAACATAACAAAAGATTCGTAACGCGATTAACTAATTCTTGTCGTTGCATAACAGCTTCGATAACTGTTCGCATCCAATACCTAATACTTAATATAATAACAAAATTAAATTTATTCTTCTTCTATATAATATTATATAATACTATATTCTTCTATATATGAATCTTCTATATAATACTATAAATATATGTAAGCTTTGTGCGTGAAAGGTGTCCCGCTACTAAGAGAGAGTATTTTAGAAGAGAGCTTTTAATTATTTTAAGAGAGCTTGTCTTAAGCGGCGGCAGAACTGATAGAGATAAAGAGAGATTGAGAGGCTAACAAAATTTTTAGTTTTCTGAGTAAATAAAAAGATTCGTTTATAGTGATAGCAAAAATAGTAATAACTAGATTAGTATAGGATAGTGTTATAGTATAGGACCACTTTCTATTTTTTTTTAGGTTAGACAACCACGTGTAAATATTGTAAATTAGTTAAACTTATTTCTTTCATAATAAAATTCACTATTTTTTTTAGATAAATCGAATTGTGTTGTAGGTTCCATAAGTCCCCACATATTACATATATACCTGCCATAATATGTTGCTATAAATTTTAATTTATTAGTCGTTGATAAAGTTAATTTTAGTTTAATCCTATTGTTAAGTTCCTATCGGAGAGATCATGCAAATTTTGAGGTGAAATCTTCGCAACGACTTAACATAGTAGCATAAACTCTGCATTGCCTAACGAGCAGTTTCTGTTGGTATTCTGCGAGTTCTTTACGGGTCTTTGAATTAATCGAGACTAACGCGGTGTGCTTATGCGATCGTGCCAGCGAACGCTCGAAGGTTTGATAAGAATGCAGAGATTTTGATGCACTTCCGGTTGCGTGACTTCACGGTATGGATTCGAGTCCGCTGACGATTCCGTGAAGACACGAATTAGCATAAATAGAGAAGAAATCAGAGGATCAATCGAAAGCTGTGATTTTATATGTTGAATTTAAATATTTCAAAAAGCTAAAGATAAATTAACGTCGTGAAAGAATAATCGTCAAAAGTAGGCTCGCGTCGATGGTGAAGCTGATGCAGTTTGCATATTTGAAAAACATTTGATATCAACCGTGTCGTTGAACAAAATGTCAGAAAAATGCGTGATTCAATATTTTCCTATTTTAACTCACACAAAATGACAACACTTGTTTACTCTTTGATGCTCTCTTTTTTGCAAAACGTTTGGATTGTGTAATCGAATCTTCGTAGCAAATTAAATCTTTTAGCTTCAATTAATTGCAAGCTATTTAAAGAATAAAAAAGAAACGGCGGACGAATATGTTTTTCTTGAACTAGAGACATATAAGAAGTGATGTAGTAATAATGATAGTTCTTATCTATTAGGATACACGGCATTCTGATAGAAGTAGTCTAACTTCTAATGAATGAGTTGAAAAATAAAAATAATAATTTTTTAAGTTTTTTTCAGTCTCCTTTTGTAATTCCTTTTCTAAAAACATTATCACATAAAAATGGAATGCGCTGCAGCAATAGAAATGTATGATATCGTTGAAAATGTGCACACGAAAGTATTAATTTTCATTTTTCAGTTTCTTTTTCTCGCAACTGACGGTTTAACAATTCACGTCTGAACATTGATTTTGTTTTCACTTCCATCGAAAGTAGGATTTCATGCCTTAAGGTGGCTGATATTTTATCGCGATAGTGCGACATTGTGTTACCCTAGTGTAATATACTTATTATGTTTCGAGGAGAAAATATTTATAATACCTTTTAAGTAAAAATAAAAGCATAGTAATGCGAATGTGTATATACGAAGATTTGTTTGCATCTAAGCAACGTTGGAGACGATAAGTATTAATCATACTTACAATTTAGGCTGAAACGAAATTTGTAATTATTATGGATGCAATGATGATGTTACAGAAAATTTTACCAACTATAATTATTTATTTTAACGTGTAAAGCTACATTTTATCAACGTCTTTTTTGTTTCAACTGACTTCCTTCAACGTACACCATCGTGAACTGTGCTGAAGAAAATTCTACTGTATCATGTTTAGTCTTTCAGTGATAAGAACATTGTGAAACAGGACATGCATGTTTGGAATGCCTAAAAATTATAATACCGGTATTACGATAAATATATTTGGTTATATGATAAAAATGAATTTATCGCTTCTTCTCGTACCTTTCCGAAATTTTCTATGCCCATGGTGTACAACCCTCCTGCGGTTAATGCACACGGTTTTGCGGATCTGATTTGCATCATATGAAGCAGCGCCTGGTGTTTCATTGGTACTCGGTACCATTCGGAGTTGTATCTGTGTTGTCAAACTTCACTACTTATTTTCATGCTACAATTACTGTACACTTGCTAAATGCCACATTCTCTATGTTCTACTTAGGGTCGGGGCGAGCACCATGTAAAAGCAGACACAATGTGATTCGTTATGAAAAAATAAGGAAAAAATTTAAAATAAGATTTTTTCAGTTTCGGTTCAGTTTTTGAGAAAATCGAGTTTGAAGACTCTCTGCATAGGTATGCTGATACGATTAAGATATGATTCTACGAGCAACGTATAAAGGTTAATTTATATTATCTGTTTTGTACGTCGATTTAGCTGCGAGAGCGGTGTGTTGCTCCCGAAAGACTTCCCGACCTTTGTTGTAATCGCCTTGTATGGCGATAAGTTTTGCTCTTGATGAGGTTGATTAAAGTTGATATCAGGAGTTGTTTATGTGTCAAATTGAACGAGAGAGAGAGTTAATGGTTCTAGTTTAATATAAATGCTGGTACTACGTGGTTTTAATTTGTTGAGTTGTCTTTGGTTGTGTTTTTAGTTGTGTTATAGTTATCTCTTGATATGTGTCTGATAGTCTTTTTCGTTGTGTTCGTAGTGTATCTACGAGTTGTGTTACAATGTTTTCAATGGCCCGATATTTATACCAAAAGTATCGGCAATCTCGAACCAATCACCATTGCTTACAGGTATTTTAGGTAGGGAGGGCTGGCAAGCACTTCCCTTCTACCGAAGACGCTTGGGCAGATATAGGGTCGTCATTGTACATACCTTTATCTTAATTTAGCACGCAACATTATCCGTTCAAGCATGTTTCGTATTTAACAAATTCAATTACTGGAATGAAAGTAAAATATGTGCTGTTCCTTTTCATACATAGTGTTGCGACTCAAACATCATCAGACATTATCGAGAACAACATTTTGACTGAAGCGTTGTAAACGGAGCATGTTTGAACGGATAATATTTTTTGTTTGAACCGGATCATGTTGAAAATGGAACGTATTTGAACGGAGAATATAAATTGACCGTTAAGGTCTTCGTCCGTTTATCAACACAACGCCTTCATAATGTCAGATCAACATCGATACTTTTACAGTAATCACAAAACATGGAAACGGGAGCGTTCAGTTGTCTACACTACAGACAATCGCACGTTTTATCTTTATCTTTACCAGTTGAAAACAACGAAGACAGATGTACAGTCGTAAGGCGAAAATGTGATGCAATGCTATATAAATGCGATATAATACAGTTTAACGTTGTATAACGAGATATAAAGCTATATATACTGCAATATAACCTGATATAATGATATATGGCATGATATAAATTGAGATTACCATATATAACGGAATATAATATGATATAACGCAATATAACTGGAAATAATAGTGTAGGACGTGATATGATGTAATACAACGTAGTACAGTAGCATATAACACGATATAATACAATATAACTTAGGGGAGTACAGATTAACACTACGCGATATAATGCAATATAACATGATCTAATATAATATAATGACATATAATGCAATATAACATGATCTAATATAATATAATGACATATAATGCAATATAACATGATCTAATATAATATAATGACATATAATGCAATATAACATGATCTAATATAATACAATGACATATAATGCAATATAACATGATCTAATATAATATAATGACATATAATGCAATATAACATGATCTAATATAATATAATGACATATAATGCAATATAACATGATCTAATATAATATAATGACATATAATGCAATATAACATGATATAATGCAAAATATCGGAATATAATGTCATAAATAGTGGCATAGGAATATAACGGATCATGATAAAATCTAACACGATATAATAAAGTATCACGTTAAATAACGTAACATAAAGCTATACACAATGCAATATGGCATAATATAAAGATATATATCGTGATATAGTACAGTATAACATAATTATATGGAATATAATGTGATGTAACACAATACAATGAGATATAATTGAATATGATGTTATATAACGCAATATAACGGGTTATAATGCAATATAACGCGATATAATAGTAACGCGAAATATTTTTGTTGTTAAGGAGGCAAACTAAAGGAACGCCATTGTTGTGCTGGCGGTATAATATTGTTTTGGCGTTGTGTTGATGAGTGAAAGAAGCGAGCGACTTTTTATACGTCGTTCGTCGAAACGTACTTTAATCATAGCGGCATGCATACGCAGTAGATTTTCAAACTCGGGAGCTAAGTCGAAACTGAAATACTTTATTCTCTCTTTCTATGTATTTTCTTCTTCATAAGAAATTAGATCATGCCTGTTCTTACATGTTATTTAGCCTGACTCTGTGTAATGGAAAACATACGTACACATCCTGGACTACTTCTAAACTTAGATCCAATAGTGACTGACCAGGCACACTGTTGTAATATAAATGAATTTGGACCGCAAAGAGGTGCACTAAGGATTTGAGAGCCTTTCCAGGATCGTGCAAACACGTAACAACCTGACGAACAAAATGTTTGTCAATTCGTTTCCGTCATCAACTATATATATAGTCCATCCAACGAGACGAGATAGCAGATATGGCTATTGCATGTGATCGTTGCGTGAGTAGGACAGAACCGACACAGGTTTAACACGTTCCGTGCCACGTGGGGCGTATACAACCCACGCTGAACTTTCCGTTCAAGCCATTAGGTGAGTATTCTCATTATAAAATGAAGAATTTTTAAAAATCTTTAATCTTGGTTTTGTACTATTGAAAAATTGTAAGGCGTGTTTAAGTCAAAAACATTGTTTAATCGTAAAAGTGTGGATCGTATACGCCCCACACGAGCTAAGCGGAAAATCTTCAAAAAACGGCGTGGCACGGAACGTGTTAAGCATTCCAAAATATAAGGAAGTAATAATCTACTTTTCCGATAAAGATTTCGTCTATTCTCGATATAATGTGGAATTATAGTAGAACCTTTCTTATCCGAATACTGCAACTAGCAATTCTATTATCCAAACATAATTTCATGTGATAATAGCTTTTTATTTCTAGAAATTATAAAATCTAACTGTCAAAAAATATAGAATTTATATGGAATGAAAAATATGGAATTTTTCTTTCTTAACACGTTCGCGGACGTGAATGCTGTAACATTCATTTTCATTGTGATACAGAATGACGTAGATGCTATAGCATTCACATTCTAAATCTAATTATTATTGATTTAATTTTACATAACCCCGATTCAAATATCGTCGTGGACGCTATAACATTCATTGAATACAACTATGAAAATGTGATATTCCGACTGCTCTTACAAAATGTGTCTAATCACATTTCGGATATCATAATTAATTTAGAAAAAAAAAACGCGTGTCAGTTTTTGTACCTCGCTGAGCTGTTTATTGTCCACGAACGTGTTAACACGTTGAATGCCACGCCAGTTTTACAGGATTTACCCGTGGCGCCGCGATGAATTTTCTATTATATGTTACATATACTGTTGAAATATTATTTACAATAAACGAGTGTAACTACTTTTAGATATTTTTTACTGCATTAATTTCTTCACGCCATTGCATTAACGATGGTAATAACATTTATTATAATAACATTTTTCTAAATTATTTATTTCTATCAATTTGAGCGCGACGGTCACCGGTGCCCCCACGGCGCCACCATCAAGTTGAGTGCCGGTCACCGGTGACCCCCGTGGCATTCAACGTGTTAATACCCGTCTAAGTAGATGAACTACACAGTATAGGGATAGGTAATTATTATTTATTTTATTATTTGAAAATTCTTTTACTCAAAGGAGTTTTGCCTCCCAATTACTTTGTGGCTGTTGAGGAAGGGAGAGAAGGAAAAGGAATGGGTATTTCGTCCGGGGTCTGCTAGTGGACTCGTTAGTAAGGCTTACCTAGCAGACCCCTGTCTTACAAGGAGAGTGCAAGCCCTTCGGGTCACCGATTTAGTTGAAACACAATATTTTTCAAGACGATTATGATTAAAGTTTTATTATTATGGTAAGTATAATTCTATAATTTTATTCAAAGTATTTATGAAGTAATAAAATGGTTTACCGGGAACGTGCAAGGATTTGTACGCCGCGGACTGAAGTTCAAATCCGTGAGGACTTTACTACTAACTTTTTGTTTTCTTTTTTCAATGTATCTTTTTTATTTTCTGTTCATTCTTTGTTCGCGGAAACAGGTCGAATTTTAAATAAATTGTAAATAAAATGTCTTACTAAAAAACTTCAATTTTATTTGATACAGAAAAAACAAAAATATAAAACCTTTCGCTAGTTGAGGCTCATTGAATTGAAGTTTTTTAGTAAGACACTTTATTTACAGTTTATTTAAAATTCGACATGTTTCCGCAAACAAAAAATGAACAGAAAATAAGAAAGATACATTCAAAAAAGAAAGAAAAAAAAATTAGTAAGTCCACATGGATTTGAAGTTGAGTCCGCGGCATACAAATGCTTGTACGTTCCCGATAAACTATTCTATTACTTGATAAACACTTTGAATAGAATTATACTTACCGTAATAATAAAACTTTAATCATAATTATCTCGAAAAATATTGAGTGTTTGCCCCTATAGTGCTATATTTTCGTGAACAGAATGACTAGATCTACAAGTGTGCAAGGTTTCAACTAAATTGGTGAACCGAAGAGTTTGCACTCTCCTTGTTAGACACATGGATAGGAAGGGATAGATCAGAACTCGTACATATAGAAACCGTGGCCCGGCTTGAGCACTTGCGAGAAAGGTGGTGCTAAATCCCTCTTATTGTTAGTGGCGAGGGCAGGAAGGTAGCCGTAACTTCATATACAGGGTGTTCGGACAGCCCTGGGCTTAAATTGAAAGAGTAACTCCCTGAGACATTGTAAGACGAAAATCAAGAGTAACGATTTTGCGTTTGAGGCTTTGTTTACGAGTTATAACTAGTTAAAGATATCGTTTAATCCGGACTGTTCGACGCTTGAGCATCACTGTGAACTCAGCGACGTTACCGACCGAGTTGCCTCGGTTACCCGCTCTCAAGAGTCGAACGGTCCGGATTAAACGATATCTTTAACTAGTTATAACTCATAAACAAAGCCTCAAACGCAAAATCGTTACTCTTGATTTTCGTCTTACAATGTCTCAGGGAGTTACTCTTTCAATTTAAGCCCAGGGCTGTCCGAACACCCTGTATAGGAGGCTCTACTGTATTCGTTAACAGTATAAATATATCTAAATAGAGGAGGAAGTGATTGTATAAGGCAAATTATACAAAAGTCGTTTTGAATAAGGGGTAGTAGATAGTAGACACATTGGCGGTTAAAATTCTACTTTTGCTTGCTTACGAGGACCATCGATAAAGGAACACTACAAATTCGCTTGTAAGTAGCATAACTGCTGCCTCAACATTCATGACGTGAGTTTATAGCTTATGTTTTGTATCTCGTCTCGTTGGACGAAGTATAATATCGTTGTGAACAATCTTTCTTACTTGAAACGCTGTCACGCTTACGTTTAATATGTTTAGTCCAAGTATGATAAACGTACTTATTTGGTAGCATCCTTCCAGTACATCGTAGAACCTCAAAATATAACAACAGAATAAATTAATTGTGTCCTTTAAGTCACTTTTCGGTAATTTACTTTCATCGCTACGCAATTATTACGAACTGGATGGCCTTATTGTGCATCACCACGCACATTTTTAACTCTTCATGAGTACTCTTTCCTGCGACGATTCTACTTACTGTTCTCTTAATGTGATACCTTTGAATCGAAAGAAAACATTTTATGTTACAATCCTGTGCTGTTTCCTTCGAACTTTGCATTTAGAGTAAGATTGCTCAAGTCGTACCAGTGCTTAAGTTGTACCATTTGAATTTTGAATGAACAACGGCGATAACAGCGCATACAATTACAATAAAATATACATTTGAGTCAATCAAATGTTTTACCGTAATTTTTTGCCGTAAATCTGCCTCGTTATAAATCAATCTGATCAGATAAGTTTATTTCAATTTTCATATAATTTTCTACCTATGTTTGAAAGCTAATTTTGCACCTTAATTATTGTTAAAATTGTGTTACTTCTTAGATATAAATTCAAAAGAATTTACATAATCGTTTGGTCGAAACGAAATCGTATTAATTTTATTCAATTTTAAGTTACATTATTTTTAAATGTATCTTGTGTCGTGTCTTAAGTCGTACCGGTACTGTCATACGGAACAGTTGCGGGAAGCTTTGCATCGGCATTTATGATACGAGCGAGCCGGTAATGCTACTTTTGAGGATTAGGAAGTTTGGTATGAATTTGATAATGATTTTTGCGCTCCTACACTTGTGATTAAAGACTCTTTAGGAACTCCTCCGTTAGACATCAGTAATCAAGAAGAGCTTTCTGTAGTGGTTACACAAGAAACTAAAAAAATCCGTGAGGAAGAAACGGATATGTCTACAAACCAAATAAAACAGCAATTAAATATCTTAGTTCCTATTCCTATAATAAATCACAGCAAAGTATTCCGTGGATGCTCTACCTCATCAGTTGAAATAACGTCAACACAGAATAAAGAAAACATAAAAAATGCGGCAAATAAAAGAAACGTAGGAATAAAAAGGAAGAATAAAGAAGAATCGGCATTAAACATTTAAAAGAAGAAAAGTGATTGGTTTTGTTTTATTTGTGGAGAAGCTCGGGAGGGAAACATGATTAAATGCTTGAAATGCAAATCATGGGTTCACGATTTATGCGCTGGAGTTGACAAAAGAATTAAAAAATTTGTGCGTAATGTTTGTACTAAGTGAATACTTATGTGTTATACAAACAGATAAATAGGAAGTACGTTTTAAACATTATTGTTGCTTTATTGAATTCTTAGGTACGACTTAGGCTATATGTGGTACGACTTAGGAAACCGATTACTTTTGTCGTACCAATGTCAGTTTTTAAAGATATAGTTTATTTTAAATGAAAACATGTGGACTTTCCAATTTCCTTACAATAAATAACAACAATATTAACAGAAGTTTTAAATAACACATTTAATTTTTATTTATTCAATAAATCCTAAGTTTTATACGGATTTTTCCTTAACACTCTTCCTACCACGACCGGTCAAATGACCGTTTTTAAAATTTTGATTAGAATTTCATATACACAACATAATTGAATCACCTTTAAACTTTAGACTTTTCCTCAAATATACGTATAATACATTTTTCAATATTCATTTCTTTTTTCATTGTTTATTTTCTGAGAAAAATTTGTAGTCTGTCTTACGTGGGAATGTCGTGGTAGGAATAAGTACACTTGAAGTGTCGGTAGGAGTAGTGTTAAGGGGTACGGCTTAAGCAACCTTATCCTATATTGAGAGGAAAAGAAGATCCTCGTGAGATCCATACATAAAACATAAACGACTGTTTACCCGGATATAACGAATAAACCGCAGTTGTGATGTGTTATGAGCATGTACATCGAGTCTGCGCTAATCACGCTTATCACGATGACCAGCACACTCCAAAAGTGATGTATGTATATAGGATAAAAGTATTCGTTGCGATCTATAAATATGTAATTTAGGTGAAATAATTGTTGCCGAGGACGAGTTTCGTTTAATGGCAGAATGACATCCATTAGAGGCTGAATCAACGGAATAAACAGGGCTATCATCGTGAACAATAGTAATGTGTCTAAGAAAAGAAAAATACATTAATTGTTCTTTTGTGTGCACGTAATAGAAATATCTTGTTGCTACTTGCTTCTGTATAGTTGTGCGAACATCTCTCCTCTCTTTACGACTTCATCTATAATGAAAAGCTCATTTTTTGATTCTAAGAGCTGCCATTCTTCGGTTATCGAATCGTATAGCTTGCTAAACTACAATGAAAACGTTTAAATTCTCGTTTTTATCGTACAACGTGTAGCAGTTATGTCGTAAGACAAGTGTACATACGTGTTTTTTGTTAACGTGCATAGTTAGAAGCTTTGAAATGGTGTTAATAGATGCGATTGTGCAAGCTATGCAGTCAAACACAGTGTCCATGTCATTTTCACGCATCGACGAGTAAATTTGGGCGCCCTACGAGGATGCTCTAAATACTTATATTACAGACATAGAAATATTTCATACCGTTCATTTTGTTATTCAATCGCATAAGTTTGACGATTACAATTTTGTTCGCGCTTATCCGGGATGTGTTCTACTTACCCCTGGAATTAGGAAGCTAATAACACTTATCACCATTAGAAACATGATAACGTTCCCCGTTGGATATTCTTTGTACGGATATTGTCCCAGAAATACCAAATATTTTTTAATCGGTTTGTAGTAAGGAATGTCAAACACGTCACTTTCTTGTCCTTTTTTCCTCTGCAACACTAAATTTTCTAAATTAAATCAGAGTTAACAATTTTTTAACATTTTCACAGACTCGTATCTTAAATGTGCTACAATGTCCATTTTATGCGTGGTTTCTTTGTTTCCTTTTCCTTTTAAGTTCGCATTATGTGTTTCAAATTTTCAACTGTATGCTAATGGTGTTTGTCCCGTTTAAGTAAATAAATGAATAAATAAAAAATTGTACATCGTACGGGATTAATTGTACAATATCAATGTGAAACAAAGAGAAAGAATTTTATCGAACTGAAGCACACTTCACAACGTCAACTTATTTCCTTACTGTTAAAATCTGCAGGAACTGAAAATTTGAATTCGAACGAAATATTGAATACCCACAAGACCTATATTGAAAAAGTGACTTGTACTACTGAATTTCGTGTGCACATTGTACTTTATAGACTATGAGACAAAGCTGCTATTCGATCATACGATATTATCGAATCCTTTTGTGTTTAATAAGTAATGATGGATACACCGGTGTATTGTATTGTCGGGCACTTTCCATTGTGCATATTTCGATCGGCTGACAGGTACGCATTATGGCATCATTTATGAATTGGTATGTTCCGTTGATGATTGTCAGGTTAATAAGAAAATTGAAATTCTATAATTTTACCGAGACGTCAAGATTCTCTGCGTGTACTCAGGACTGTAGTTCTAGACACGCGAAGGAGTCGAACGGGACATCAGTAGGATCTCTGGAAGTCGATGGTTCGCAAGAACTTATCTTTGAACAAGTTAAACCTATAAGTATCTTAGTATACATAGTTATGTGATAATTAGGTTGCGAATTTCTGTGAAAATTTGAACTTCTGTAAACTCACTTAACTCTTTGGCTGCGGCAGACTTTGAGACGTTCCGGTCGTACCACACGGGTAGGAATTCATTTACAATGTCCGCTGAGAGCGGTAAAATTTTGGGTAGGGATGCGTTTTTGTGAAAATGTATTTCAATAATCAAAAAACTGTATTTCATTATATTAACCCTTAACGAACGAGCGTATTTTTCTAAAACTATGACCAGTAGGTCGACGAATTTTTAGGAAATTAAGTGCTTCATTTCCAGAGCGAAAAAAGGTACATAATTAATATCGCTTTATTGGATTTTATGAAAACTTACAGCAATAATAGGTAGTATATGAACAGATATGTCCATACAAAAGAATACTGAAGTGAACATTTCAGAAAAATAATAGGAATTGAAATAAACAAATAGGTGCATGTATATAATGTATAGATTTGTATACATTTATGAATTTATTTTTTATAGATTAACGATATATTTATACAAAATTACTTACATTTTTTTTGGTGTAGTAGTTCTCCCAATAGTCCCCAATGTGAATACCTGGTTTTTTACTACAAGTATCGCAATAATTACATGTTTCCCGCCTTCCTCCCGTCGTTTTTTTATCCTAGCAAATAGCGCAATATTTTTTATTGACCGTATATAAAACGAAGTATTTTCGCTCAATCCTCGCAGAGGAATGAGAGGAATGCGCTCTAGAGCGCGACAAAAAACAATTGCCGATCGCCCATAATTATTGCATGTATAATTAAGGCCAAACCTAACAGATTTCTTAAAATATCACGTTATGCTGTGTGTATGGCGGCATTCGTTCGTTAACACGTTCCCTGCCGGACATTTTTGTTAAGACTTTCCGTTCAGGCCAGCGTGGGGCGTATACGCAATATGAAAAAATATCGAATACACAAAAAACAAATCTTTATTCATACTTTCTGCAGAAAATCATAGTAAATTTTGTAAGCCTGGTAAAGTGAATTCATAAGGTTGCTATGAATAATCATCAATCCGTCATTTGATGGCTCTGGTAGTTCTTGTCGTATACGCGAATTCCACGTTCTTGTAATTGTGGTTAAACACGTACGTCATACGCCGAATTAACCTTGTATGACTTATTCTCTTTAGTGGACTGTATAATGAGTAGTATTTGGGGTAGTGACTAGTGCAATTGCTCTTCTTTATTCTTGTAAAGTTTATAATATCTGTTGTAACAAACTAAAGGCTATACGATCAGTGAATGTCAAGGCTTGCAGACCGAAAATTGACTTATAATGTGACTAACAACGTTTTACTAACAAAAAAAAAAGGTGTCTCGCGTGTCGAACGCTCTCAATATATATCTACCCTTGGCTGGTCGACCCCACTCCAAGGACGTGATGATTCGCCGGTCATCCTTGGAGAGGGAAGGTAAAGCCTACACAAAGGGTGGGTTCGGGGTGTACCTGCTAAATCCTATACGCTAGGGGGGTCTAATGACGATTCCTGGCCATCGTTATAAAAATAAAGATTCGCAATGCGACAGTTCTAGTGTTAATATGTTCATTTAATTGTGCATTCAGTTGGTATAATTATAAAATTTATTTTCTCAAATAAACTTATGAATACTTTGACGAGTATAATATTTATTTTCATAGAATCACGATAGAATTGTTATAGAATTTTTATAATAGGTGTGCTTACTTTTCTCCTGCTGTTTGTATTCCCAGGGTTTAAGGTGACACATTCAGCTGTTTACCATATGACGGAGAAATTGATGGTATTACGTGATCTTTGTGAACGTAGTTGTCCTCAACAGTTGATATCAGTGCAGGTATGTAATTTCACTGTCAAACATGTCTGCGAATCATTTGTGCATCGAACAGGTATGCATTATGGTATCATTTCCAAACTATGATACTGAAATATTTATCAGCCTTGTTACAATACGACATTCGTTGGAACATCCAATGGCAGAAAGATTTTCAAATAACTGGTTATTGAAATCCTTTGAATATTTAAAAAGAATTACATATGTCTATACTTGAAATGTGTTGCAGTTCTCACGAAATTTAGAACTTTTCTTTGAAAAGGAATCAGTCTGGGCAGAAATATTATTTATGATCATACCAAATGTTATATCATACTGATGGTGCGGATGTACCATTGCTGAAATTAATAATTGTTGCTATAATACAAATACACCTATCCCCCGATTTACACTGAAGATAGGTTCCTTAGAAAACCGTGTAAATCGAAATCGTAGATTCTTATACGTAAAACCGTGTAAATCGAAAACAAACTAAAATGTGCATAATTCAGTCATTTATTTCAACGTAAAATAAAACTAAATATATCTTAAAAACATAAAAATAACTGTCTATTTATAAAATGACAAAAATATAAAGGTATATGTATGTAATTCATTTTACATATAGAAACGAGAAATATAAATTAAAAAATTTAACCAGAAATTTAGTTACTGTTATCACTTTCGTAGACTCTTAATCTTTTATTCCTGATTGGTATGATATCACTTTCATCACTCGATAGTGGTTGATGCGATTCAAGTTCGATGTTAGATGAATTAGAAACAACTTCAGATGGGCGAACTTTGGTAGTGAAATCCGTAATTAACAATTGTGTTTCGTTTTTGATCAAATCTTTATAGACCTCCTCATATTGAGTTAAGCGTTTATTAATATCTCGCTGAAATAGGAGAGCTCGTTCAACATTCGGGTCATTTTGTAGAAAATGATTACCCAATTGTCGCCCTAATTCAAGCAAATTTAAAAACCGTGTAAAAGTGAAATCGTGTAAACCGAGTACCGTGTAAATCGGGGGATAGGTGTACATAACTTAATGAAATGGTATCGATTTGTGTAATAGTATTGATTTGTTTGTTTAATAGTGCCAACGTTTCATTGCTTAAGTTAATAATTTTGCCGACTATATTCATATAACTTAATGAAATGGTATCCATTTACGTAGTAGTATTCAGATTTTTAATACCATCTGTGTATTCTAATATGTATTAACAGTTTCCGACAAAATGTAGTTTCATAATTTTATTTACACGTTTGATGAATTCACAGTTTTTTGTCTATAAAAAGCGTAACGGAATGGTCCCAGGGATTTTCCCTGGCCCCCCTTTCTCAGTTTTTCTGGAAGCGTTTTCGTAGCGTCCCTTTTCGGCGTCAGCCGAAATGCGGACGCCTAAAAAGTTAGTTAGCAGCTAGCAGCCTGTGCAGGCACTTCTGCACTTCTCGCGATTTCTTTATACAGGGTGTTCGGACAGCCCTGGGCTTAAATTGAAAGAGTAACTCCCTGAGACATTCTAAGACGAAAATCAAGAGTAACGATTTTGCATTTGAGGCTTTGTTTACGAGTTATAACTAGTTAAAAAAATCGGTTAGTCCGGACCGTTCGACGCCTGAGAGCGGGACTCTCTCCACTGTGGACTCAGCGACGTTACCGACCGAGTTGCCTCGGTTACCCGCTCTCAAGCGTTGAACGGTCCGGATTAAACGATATCTTTAACTAGTTATAACTCGTAAACAAAGCCTCAAACGAAAAATCGTTACTCTTGATTTTCGTCTTAGAATGTCTCAGGGAGTTACTCTTTCAATTTAAGCCCAGGGCTGTCCGAACACCCTGTATAATTCAAAGTTATCTTTCTGCAAGTTTGTTTGAGTGTTAATAAATAGTTTATCCTTGTTAACATCTCTTTTAATACCCAGTTCAAGATCCTAGCATCTTAAAGTTTCATCATGTTTTATACGTCGGTTTAGCTGCGAGAACGGCAATGTTGGTCTCGAAAGACTTCCCTACTTTATTGTAATCGTCTTGTATGGCGAAAAGGTGTTCTCTTGATGAGTTTGGTAATGTTACAATTAAGAGGATTTGTTGAGGTGTCAAAATTGAAACGATAGAGTTGATATGTTTAGTTTAATCTTACAATTAGGTTTTCGTGCTTGTCTTACAATGCTTGTGATTGCCCAATATTTGTACCAGAAGTGACGGCTAGCCCTAACCAATCACCATTGCTTAAAAGTGTTGTATGAAGGGGCTCGTCAGCGCTTCCCTTCTATCGAGGACGCTTGGGCAGGTTATAGTGTCGTCATTGTATATACTTGTACTTTAATTTAGAATAGCAACACATAAAATACACGTATATTTATAATTTTATTCACTTTTCTTTCTTTTCCTTTCTTATTTTTTAATTTATAACCTTTCCTATATATGTGCAGGCTAAAAGTTTGGAATCATCCATAGATTTTAAGAGACACTTAAATTTAGAAGAAAAGGAGTTTAGATGGTGGCATCTCAGAAAGTTCTTCCATGAAAAGTCTGTGCCTGTTGGTAAGAGAAGGAAAAGGAATGGGAAGCGAATGCTACGTCTGGGTCCTGCTAGTGGACTCATCAATAAAGTTATCTATCAGGCCCATGCCTT
>JAOPTO010000382.1:0-14357 GCA_033822845.1 Tetrapedia diversipes | reverse complement strand
ACACCGTATTTCTGTTCGCAACCGCGAGCAACTAATCTAGCTTTGTATCTATCTATTTCGTTGTTTTGGAGCCTTTTTATATGGAAAACCCATTTACAAGTAATTACTTTCATTTCCGGTACTCTGTCGACTAACTCCCATGTGTTACATTCTAATAATGAATTGTATTCAGTTTTCATCGCTTCTAACCATTGCTCTTTATCTGGTCTATCTAATGCTTCTTCTATCGTTTCTGGATCATTTTCTACCGGACCTATCGCAACTTTTGCCATCTGATACTGTTTCTTAGGGCGTCCACTTTCGCCAGTTCTAATTAATTTTGGCCTACCACGTGCTCTTTTTCTCTCTGAATTGTCCTGACCTAACTCATTATCTATGTCTTCGTATGTCTCGGAGTTTAAATTTTCATACGGATTGTCTAACATTTCATCTTCTAATCTACTTGTAGATTCCTCTATAGACCCGTTTTCTAGTATCTCTTCTTCATTTATCTTATTATCATCAAACAGTAACTCTATATTTACCCGATCTATCTTATTATTACTCATATTTTCTATAAAACGAACATCACGACTTTTGATTACTTTTATGGTACCCGGGATCCATAATCTATATGCTTTTGTTTCTGTAGAATATCCTACCAGAATTGCCTTTTCTCCCTTTGGCTCAAACTTGGAATACTGTTGCCCCTTTCGTAAAAATGTTGCTTGCGATCCGAAAATTCTCAAAAATTTAACAGTCGGTTTGTGTCCTAACCATAACTCATATGGTGTCTCCCCACCGTTTGCCTTTGAAGGGCACCTATTTCTTAAGAATACCGCTGTACTCACGGCTTCGGCCCATAAACCCTTTGGAACATTTGCTTGTATTAACATTGCGCGCGCCATTTCGACAATTGTTCTATTTGCACGTTCTGCGACTCCGTTCTGCTGCGGTGTGTACGGAACTGATAATTGTCTAGTAATGCCTTGACTTTCTAAATATTCATTAAATTCTTGACTGACATACTCTTTGGCATTATCACTACGCAATTGAACTATTTTACGTCCTGTTTGTTTTTCTACACGCAGCTGATACTTTTTAAATTCCTCTAAGATGTGACTACGAGATTTCAAAAATGCTACTTCCACGTATCTCGTCCTATCGTCGATAAACGTCGCAAAGTAACGCGCACCTCCATACGATTTTGTATCTATCGGGCCACAAATATCTGTATGTACTAACTCTAACACATTTTTCGCTCGATTCGCACCTTTCGCGAATGGTAGTTCATGAATTTTAGCTTGATCGCATATTTCGCAAGGCAATTTTTGACTTTTCGATGAGAAATCTACTCCGTATACTATATTCTTATCGGCTAGCGCTTTTAAATCATCGTAATTTAAATGTCCGTATCGCTCATGCCATAGTTTCAACTTTACATTAGGATCGTTAATAGTATTATAAACTCTATGATTAACTGTTTCTTTAACTACGTACATATAATTCCTTTTAGACGCGACAAAAACTAACGAGCCATCCGATCTAATCACTTTCGCATTGTCTTTTGAGAACTTCACTTCATATTGCTTTTCTGTAATCGCCTGGATCGATATCAAATTACTTCTTAAATCCGGCACATATAATACATTCGCTAATTTTATCGGATTTACTTTACCATGCGAACTAACGTTAATTCGTACAACTCCCATACCGTAAGATTTTATGTTTTCTTTGCCGGCCGTACTAATATTAGTAATCTTTTCATCCGACAAAGTTTCAAACGCGTATCGGTCGTTACACATGTGTGAAGTTGCCCCGCTATCGAGGTACCATTCATTTCTTTCAGTCGAACATACCAACGCCGAAATAGCGACTAACGAATCTTCCTGTCCGCTTATAGTACTCGCTTGGCTCGCTCTACCTTGATTTTTCCTTTTTACGTGACAACGAATGGCTGGATGCCCATATTTACCGCAATTATAACAATTTCCGGAAAACCGTGCTTTCTTCGGATTGTCTCTTGTTCCTCTTGTTCCGCCCGTTCCGCTGGTTCCGCTCATACCGCTTGGTCCGCTCGTACCGCCTGTTCCGCGCGTTCCGCCTGTGTACGCGTGTACGCGTTGTTCCTCGTTCACGTAGACTTTTCGAGAAACCAGAGCCGATGATGCGCCATCTTCTTTGACGCCATCCGATCCTTGGCGCCTTGCTTCCTCTTCTATTAATTTTCCTTTTACAAAATCTACTGTAGGAATCGTATCTCTGGACTCGATTGCTACACAAAAATTTTCATAATCATCAGGCAGACTACTCAATAGCATAATTGTTTGCAACTCTGGCGGAATTTCTATACCAGCATCTTCCAATAGATTTACCTTTTCTTGGAACTTATTCAAATATTGGGACATTGTTTCAGACGGGCTTTTCCTTAAATTGTACAACTGTCTATACAAGAATGCTTTTCTTACCGGACCTTTAGACGTATAAATTTTCACTAATTCGTCCCACGCTTCCTTCGAAGACGTAGCTTTCCGAATGTGTCCCAATTCCGTCCTTGATGTGCTTAATATGATGAGTGCGAGTGCCTTCTGGTCTCTTTGTTTCCAATTTAACGCCGCTGCTTGATCTTCTGGCTTCAAAATTTCTCCACTGGTATAACCCCAGAGATCGTTACATACCAGCACGCTCTTCATTTGCATCCGCCATGCTTCGTAGTTTCCCTCGGACAATTTTTCAATATTCTGTGTACTACTATACATTTTGCAACTTCAAAAAAAACGCACACTATTCTCAACTATAAACTGTAATGGCCTGGGCCCATAACCTGTTAGGTTTTTACGCAGTTTTTTAGGTTTTATTATAAAATTAGTAGTATGTTACAATACGTCTTTGTTGTACGGCGTCCATACTCGCACTACAGCCAAAATGCGCGTCACTCTTATTCGCGATGCATCAAGAAACAAAAGATGCCGATTTTATTACTTCGCGACATCTATCGACATATCACGATACTCTAACACGTTACCTTCGTTCAATGTAACTGTAGCGGACAGAAGTTAAAGACGAGAGGACAATGTAAAACAAGCTTTATGGTTGCAAATATTGTTTAAATATTCATTTTTATTGTTATTTGATAGAACATTATTTATTAATTAGCACAGAATGCAAATTTTGTTTATCATGCTCCTTTCCTTATAATTAGTTTAATTTCTTTGACTGTTTAGTCTTCGTTTTTATTATTGTTATGGTAGAATATTACTTATTGATTAGCACCATAATGCAATTTTATTTATCATGCTATTTTTTATAAATTAGTTAGTTTAATTTCTTTGACTGTTTAGTCTTCGTTTTTATTATTATTATGGTAGAATATTATTTATTGATTAGCACATAATTGCAAATTTTATTTATCATGCTATTTTTTATAAATCAGTTAGTTTAATTTCGTTGACTCTTTAGTTTTCGTTTTTATTGTTATTATGGTAGAACACTGTTTATTAAGTAGCACAAAATGCAAATTTTATTTATCATGCTCTTTCTTATAAATTAGTTTAATTTCGTTGATTCTTTAGTCTTCCTTTTTATTGTTATTATGGTAAAACACTATATTGATTAGCACAGAATGCAAATTTTGTTTATCATGTTATTTCTTATAAATTAGTTTAATTTCGTTGACTGTTTAGTCTTCGTTTTTATTATTATTATGGTAGAATATTACTTATTGATTAACTCATAATTGCAAATTTTATTTATCATGCTATTTTTTATAAATTAGTTTAATTTCGTTGACTCTTTAGTCTTCGTTTTTATTGTTATTATGGTAAAACACTATATTGATTAGCACAGAATGCAAATTTAGTTTATCATGCTATTCCTTATAAATTAGTTTAATTTCGTTGACTCTTTAGTCTTAAACTTTTGTCTGCTACTGTATGTACCTAAATTATTCAAGGTAATACACGCAGTGCACGGTTTATTTACTATTTCATTTGAAAGGGTTAACTTTCGCCACTTTTAACGAGGCTTGTGCTAGAATTAAATATTCAGTTGCTAACAGGTTATATAAGAAGAGATTCGATATAGCCTGTGGTCCTTTTTCGAATTAATGCTGCATTTAAAAATAAAGACCTAAATTATGTTATCAGCTAGCTCCAGCTCTGAATTTGCAACTAAATTTTTCGATGAAGACAGTATTGGGTCAGAACGAAAGTTTTGTCGACGGTTATGTTACATACAGTAGTGGGCAAATGTTTAAGACGAAAGGACAGCATAAAACATAGTTTTATAGTATGCAAATATTGTCTGTATATTCATTTTTATTGCTATTATTTTAAAGCACTATTTATTGATTAGCATAAAATACAAATTTCGTTTATCGTACTATTCCTTATAAATTTATTGATTTATTTTCGTTGACTCTTTCGCCTTAAAATTTTGTTCGTTACTGTATTATGTTGTGCGAAAGCTTGAAAATATCTCTACCTTGAACGAGATTCCGACAATTTCCGGGAAAATGGAATTTTCAAGTTATCGTGGAAGGCAGTTAATAGATAAAGAAACGATTGCGTTAAAGTATAAAGCTTTTCGATTTACTTAAAAATTAGCATTAACTTCTCAAAGTAACTAACAAAATCATTTGTCTCTGTAAAGACGAAAATTATCGTCCATTTGTAAGGATGAAAAGTCCCATGCAGAAGCTCGTGCATCATCGAGATACGGTTAGCGTGTCTCTTTAAAATTGCTGAACCGTTGAAAGGACCAACAAATTGAAACAGTATTATCAGACGGAAAGAGCGGAGAAACGAAACAGGGAAGAGAAATAACGCGCAATCGCGTGCAGAAGGTTGAACAAAAAAGAGAAAAACAGGAAATAAAAGTCGAGAGCGAAAAAGGGAACAGGAAAGCTCATTAACAAAGAATTGCGAAGGGAACAATCGAAGGAGTCAGGATGAAAGGTGGAAAAAAGGAAAACGAGGCGGAATTAAAAAGGAGGGAACGTTTAGCTGAAAGCTGATGAAAAATAGTGGGAAGAAAGGGGAGAATGAAGGAAAAGTCGTGCGGGAACAACCGCGAACGCACTATTTCTGCGCGTCTGGCCACGTGAATAGCCTGAAAATGCCAATACGGGGATGTCCATTGTTTGGTAACAGCCGAACAGAAGAGGAAAAAGCGTTTCAACGTTGAAACTTTCCTGAACGTTTGTTAACATCGAAAAAAAATGCATACAGCCAGAGCGCCGCGTCGATTATTCGTTTCTAATCGTTCGTTATTTTCCGAACCCCTCTTCGACTTGAAACTCCATCACTGGTGGCATTGTCGACCCAGTCGATAAGGTTGCTCATCGTGCTGAATCACCAATAACACAGTGAGTGCAACTGATGAATTTGTGGCAGTTCGTTTGCCACCATAAATCAGGCACAATGTGCAGGGTGCGGCAGCATAAATTCCTTTTTTCAAAACGCAATAAAACCGGTTTTATCAAATTTTTTAAATTACTGTTTATAATGTAGGTATAACGTTAGACCCTTGCGTTGCACACGCGGCCAAGGTCTCTCAATGGGGAGAGCATCTTCCGTTCCACAAAACAACAGCGGGAAGTTTCCATTGGGACATTTACGACATGAGCGTGCCGGTAGTGCTATTTTTGAGGACTAATATATTTTAGCCTTTTTTCTGCCTTTTTCGTCGAACTTTCTTAATGTCCACTGAGGGACAATAGTCTTAACTTCTAAGTCAACCGTGATTCCTCAATAGCAAAGAGCGTGTCGTAAATAAGGGACTTCTTGTAGGCCCGGCGCCCAGCCGACACCCGTACTTGAGAGACACATGGGCCTAGTGGAATTTCCTCTTCGTTGCCTAAATTCGGGAAACGTTCCGCTCCGAGTGGCTCACCCCACCCTCGTTCTCGAAACGCGTGCTAAGGGCACAAGAACGGGGGTTGGTGGCACTCAGGGCATACAGCTGATTGGAGTTTTGACTTTTTTGCTCTAACCAATTAGCATATCGCCTTGAGGTATGGAGGAGTGACCAGTCGAACTCCTCTATATAAAACCGAGTCACTTCGGCACCGCAAGACATACAACAGTCAGAAGAGAGACAGCAGTCAGAAGTCATACGAGATCAGTCATACGAGATCAGTAATACACAGTCAATCAGTCATTCGAGATTCATACATCTACGTTCAGAACAGTCAATCATTTATGCGATACAAACAAACCAGTCGTCTAAAGCGATCCTGACATTCGAGGACGCGACAAAACAAATACAATTAATATTTTTATATTATACAACAAAATAATAACTATAATTATAACATAATATTGACCAATAACTTTTTAATAATCATATTTTTTATGAAACTTCGCAAAACATGGATAAAACTTGACTTTTGGCTCCATTTTTATGAAAAATGATAGGGTGACTATGGTCAACCGTCGTGTATAGGTGGTATCTTGTGGCCGGTGGCTATATTCACCCGTAGTAGCGAAAGGGTTAAGGACGCCTGAAAACAGTTTCGCAAAATTTTAGTGAGTAACACGCTGTTACGCTGCGCGCGAAAACAAATTTACCGAATCTTCAGACTCTGATAACCTTGCTTCTCATCACCAATCCTTGAATTGCCAACCCTTGTACCAGCAAAAACTCCCCACTTCTAGCTAAAGCTGTATATAAAAACCCCAAATTGGTAAGAATAAATCAGTGTTCTGAACTCCACTAAAACCTAATTGTCTAAATGCTGGAAAACTGCGATATTCCCTTAAAGATGTCTACAGCAGCGGACAAAAATTTAAGATATCAAGAGAACATAAAATATAATTTTATGGTTCGGAAATATTGTTTATCTACTTATTTTTATCGTCAGTATGGTAGAATACTATGTATTAGTACTATGTATAGAATACAAATTTTATTTATACTCTTATTTCTTACTAATTAATTAATTTATCTTCTTCGACCCTTTGGCCTTAAACTTTTTACCGCTACTGTACATTTATTGTGCAACTGTGGACCGCGATAGTGTCCATGATCGATACATCGATAACACGGCGGCAGAAAATTCCGCTTAGAGCGAAGAATTTAATTATCGTGTCCCGATAACAAAATTGTGATTCCCGAGCGCCATGCATACATAACTTCCCATTCAAATATTCGTTAATACGAATTCGTTTGCGGAGGACGAACCAAAGGTTCTCTTTATTGCGTCTACGCGGACGGTGTTAAACACGCGACTCGCGAGGGGAATGCGATTCACAAGACCCCAGAATGCGAACCGCGGCGCGAGGCTTGACGTTGATTTTATTAAAATCACAGGGTAAAACCTTGTGTTATGGACCGCAACAACGTATATTATTGTAAAAAACTACGTATTTTGTCTGGCCTCCTTTGTCTTGTAGATGATGCCCCTTTTTTGACGATTACTTTGACTATTAGGTGTACAAGTTAATTTTAGTTTTTCATTTTTTGATGATGAAAAATATTGGTGGATACTAATTGTTTGGGCGTATTGATACCCAACGCAACTTGTATCTTCTAATGGCTGGGTTAAATAATTGACAACACTTTTTCTTCTCTACTTATTAAATTTAATTGATACTAGTACTGCGATCAAGGGTCTGCGGGCGAGTGATCTGATCGGATGCTTACAAGGATCTGTTCGCGTGCAGTAAAAATGCTTATATACAGGGTGTTCGGACAGCCCTGGGCTTAAATTGAAAGAGTAACTCCCTGAGACATTCTAAGACGAAAATCAAGAGTAACGATTTTGCGTTTGAGGCTTTGTTACGAGTTATAACTAGTTAAAGATATCGTTTAATCCGGACCGTTCGACTCTTGAGAGCGGGTAACCGAGGCAACTCGGTCGGTAACGTCGCTGAGTCTACAGTGACGCTCAAGCGTCGAACGGTCCAGATTAAACGATATCTTTAACTAGTTATAACTCGTAAACAAAGCATCAAACGCAAAATCGTTACTCTTGATTTTCGTCTTAGAATGTCTCAGGGAGTTACTCTTTCAATTTAAGCCCAGGGCTGTCCGAACACCCTGTGTATATATATATATATATCCTATAATCGGATGTTGGGAGATATCTTGCGTGATCGTATGTGGCTGAATGTTTATGGCCATTTCGCCGTTACCCTTTTGAGTGGTAGGCGTATACATCTGACGGGAATTCCTGGTACGAATCATGGACAAATATATGCATTCGTGAATTTCTTCGATCTTTCATTTACAGTGAAACCTGTTTTTGTGCGATCCTTCTTTCTGCAATTTTGTTTTTGTGCGACTTGTTTCGTGCGATTTAGTTTTATGTGGTATGTGAATCTTAGCGATGTTAGCACTAGTTTAATGTTTCCTATCAATGTACATATACATGTTGTGGAATTGAAATCCTATCTTCAAGCGATGAAGGCAATTTTGGACCAATTCGTCACAAGAAGATGCGCGTTTAGGATTACGACGAGCAGCATTTAATGTACAATTTGAAAACTTCTCCATGTATATGTACAATGAAGAATTAAATGTTTTTACAATTTTTTCAGGTCTAATTTAATTATTTAATTTAATTGAAAGCATTCCCTCATCTGCTTCGTAAATAATTGATGTGTTTTCTAAGTGCGACTTTTTTTATGCGGTCCCTGTCCGCCGAATAAAGAAAATTTTAAGTAGTATATCGTACAAAGTTGTTTATTATATGTAAGTATTTATAAAGTTCCCAAATATTTTTTGGTACGATTTCTTTTATGCGGTTCTTATGCACCGCACAAAAACAGGTTTTATTGTATTGAAACGCGATTGTTAATGCACGAGTAACAGTACTCCATCTCCAGCAATCGCAACCACAAATAGCGCGCCGTCCCTTTGGAGCACTTAGGCCGAGAGTATTCAGCGCTCAAAGGGTTAAGGGATTGGAAAAATGGGAGATAGGAGAGGGAAGTGGACAATTTGATCGTTGGAGGGAAAAATTCGGGAAAGGAAACTGACTGGCAAAAGGATGGAGATCATCCGGGTGGGATAGGCTCTGACCCAGGAGATTTACGATTGTTGTCGCGTTGTGAAGCTTTTTATTGAAATGATGGCCAGCATACTTAAATAACAATTTAATTAATGACGATTCCTCAGCGCCAGGGCATCAGTCATTATTGCACTCCGCAATAAAATAGTGCAAATAAGGAGACTTTCAGGTGACCTCCTGGGGTTTAGGATTTTACAAGGTACAACCCCAAATCACCCCTTGCGTGGGCCGTACCTTCCCTCTCCAAGGATGACTGGCGAATCATCTTGTTCTTGGAGTAGTGTCCAAGGACATGTACAGTGGCTCCAAAAAGTATTCGTACACTATGTCACAAATAAATTCGTTTAACCCTGAAATTCTGAGTCTGATAGAAGTATTTCATAAAACTTTGTGGGTATGTAGATCGTAATAGTATACGTATGAATTAATCTCTTCTTTTCATCTAACTGCCATTTTAAAGGGGTGAAACCAGCGTTGAAGTTTCTGAGTTTTCTCTCATTTCTTAAAGATAACTTTGTAATGGTACTCGATGAAGCAAAACCTTTCAAATAGAAAGTGTTTAATTTTTAATACTCTATCGCCCTGTCATAAAAAAAAGAACACAGAAAAGCTTGTATTCAAAGCGTGAAAAATCGCTGAAACTTTGAAATTCGTTATCAGCCCCCTTAAAAGATATTTTGCCGCCAAAAAATTTCCCTGCGCAGGACACACTATGCTCTGTATACACATAAAGTTTTATTCAAATCAGAATTTCAGAAGTAGATGAATTTCCTTATAATGTAGTATACGAATACTTTTTGGAGCCACTGTATATATTGATAGCGCTTGACAGGCGAAAGAAACTAATAGTCGATCATTCAACTCAAACGTACCGTTTTTCGATTTGCAAAAGCCACGATATAACACACAAATATTTAATGTAAAGTTACCTTCAATGTATCCAGAATAAAGTATCAAGTGTTTCTTTAGTCACTACATCGGCATTACTATTATACAGTCCATTTACATATAGCTAGTCGCATAAAGTTAATTCGGCGTGCGACGTACAAGTTTAACTACCCAGATGCTAACGGTAGAAAATGCGTACACGACAATTATGAGGCCCAGATCCAGTGGCTATAAATCAAAGCCGGTTTCCACAATAAATGTAAATGATTATCAATCCCTAACATCTCGATTATTGCACGAAAACCTCGACTGTTTCTCGTTGATCGTGTCTGATGGGGACAATAAAGGTCATCATAGCTCGGTTATCAATATGACATCGACATTTTTAGTAACGTGACAGTCCTTCTTTTTGTGAGTTCTATCCTCCCCCGAAAAGTGTCGTCCTACGTGTCCTTTTCGACATTTATAGACTAATCTATAGATCTTCATATATTCGATGGACGCCAAGTCGAGCCGTTGCGAGTGATTTCTTGTTCAGATATTTCCGGTGTATTGTTAGAAGACGATACATCGATAAAAAATATTCATTCGATGTAAAAGTACTGATTAAAGTATTAATTAATACGCATGTAAACATAATTACAATATAAAATATTACAAACGTTTTTATTATGCATTTAACGTATTATAGTGTACTAGCTGTTACTTAATACTTTGATTTCAATTTTAACTGTTTTCAGGAGATGTCCAATTTTGCAAGCCCTTAACTTTAATTTTAACCAAAAAGTTAAATATTTACTAATTTTCATAGTGTTGCTTCAAAATCAGCGGATGTTCAAACAAACTTTTATCCCTTACTTTATTCCCTTGATGGTTGATTTTCCAAAAATGTTAGAACACATATTTCTTTATTTTTAACCAAAAAGATAAATACCAGTTTTCATCGTGCTTGCTTAAAATTTGGTGGATTTTCAAACAACCTTTCAACTTTTGTTTAACCCCTTTAGAGATAGAATATAAAAAAATCCTTCCTTAGTGAGTGCCTACGTCATAAAAGAAACCGATTGTCCAAATTCCATGTTTCTAGCTTCAGTAGTTTAGGCTCTGCGATGATAAATCAGTCAATCAATCAGGACATGTCTTTTTATATGTATAGACTATTGTTGTACAGAAAAAAATGATTCTTTTATTTGCAATATTTTTTTTTGCTTCAATTTATTTATGCACTCCTTTCCATTGTAAAAAGGTTGGTCATTTTACTTTTACATCAATCGCAGAACACGTAAACGACACCGTTCAGTTGTACACACGATGAACAATTGTACGGTTTTCCTTGTTCTTTCAATTGAAAACAACGAAGGCGGAGAAAAGTCACCTTTTATGGTCAATTTATGCTATCGATGAGCCGAGCCCGAATCGGGTATGAGCCAAGCATACACCGAAAACACGTTCTAGACCGTCAAAACGTGTATTGATCATGTTTTGTCAGTATTCCCAAATACACTTATTGACAAAAATTAAGAAACAACTGTCCTGATGTGTTCACCTTTAGAGGAACGCAAGAAACTCATTAGTTAAACGGCTACTATATTTGCAACATCTATAAATATTTAGTTATTTGATAAAATCGGATTGAAAGATTTATAGCTGCAGAAAAATAATCTTTTATTAGGTGTGCAAATTAATTCGGTGCCTTTTTCGTGCGGAATCCACCTTCCTAACTTTTGAATTTTTCCTAATTGAAGTAAACGTTGCGATAAGCATTGGTGGGTAACATCTGGTAGTAACACAAGCCCTTGTTTAGTTTTTTTAAACGTTTTTCAACAATTTTCTTAAAATTTCTTGCCTGTGCTGGATGTGCTTGTCCGATCTTTGAAACCACTCTCTTTGTACGTTTTATACGTCACAGCATCATTACCAAAAGTGAAACAAACCATCTGTTTAGCTTCAGAAGCATTTTTCTTCTGTTCAGAAGCAAAAAGAATGCAGTTCTTCAAATACTCCTTGTCGAATGCCAAATTGTTTACTATTATTAGGTGAAATTATGCCGAGATGTCATGATTGTTTTAATGTTCCTTATAGTACAATGTTGCAACTTTCAAATTACCATAGGGCAGGGAATGTATTTTAATTTGAATGGAAGTTACAAAGCATTAAATGCAAAGGCACCGAATTAATTTGCACACCTAATAGTATTGTAATAGTTTGTAGAGGACAACACAATAAATAAATTATATTTATAAATTAAAAGGATATTAACACTTAACCAACCGAATGGTGAGATCTCCCATTACTTCCTCTGCCTATTTTTATTACTAGTCAATCTTGAACTGGAGTTGAATTTATTAAAAATTGTACTTTGGAAAAGAAGAAAATGCATTTGACAAACTGTGAACAACACTAGATCAAGAAACTAATAACAAAAGTAAATAGAATCAATGGCAGAGGAATGAATGGGAGATCTCCCCATTCGGTTGGCTAAGTGTTAACATTCATCAATAGGGAACCTATTAACATTTAGTTAACCACACGGTGCAATACCTAACCGAACGATCTCCATCATGTATTAAGGATTTATTAAAAATTGTACTTTGGAAAAGAAGAAAATGCATTTGACAAGCTGTGAACAACACTAGATTAAGAAACTAATAACAAAAGTAAATAGAATCAATGGCAGAGGAATGAATGGGAAATCTCCCCATTCGGTTGGCTAAGTGTTAACATTCATCAATAGGGAGCCTATTAACATTTAGTTAACCACACGGTGCAATACCTAACCGAACGATCTCCATCATTTATTAAGGATTTATTAAAAATTGTACTTTGGAAAAGAAGAAAATGCATTTGACAAACTGTGAACAACACTAGATCAAGAAACTAATAACAAAAGTAAATAGAATCAATGGCAGAGGAATGAATGGGAAATCTCCCTATTCGGTTGATTAAGTGTTAATGTAGAATATATAGCTTGAGATATTAAATGAAGGTATAAGTGACAAAACATTCGAGTAAAACATGAACAAGAATAAAACTATAAAGTAAACAAATAGTGATATAATTTAATAGTATGTTTTAAGTATTATCTGTATCATTAACTATCCATGTATGACAGAGTGATATAAAAGCAGCGACAAAGCCGGAATTGGAAACAAATTTTTACATCAATTATATTTTGATGACACGAAAGATGAAAGAAAGTTGGTAAAATATATTTTTTGAATGTAATAACAATTGTACATTTAATAATTGTATTATTGTTCTTTTAACACTAGAACAACCAAGGGGGTCAAAATGACCGAATTTATAATTTTTCATAGAAACCTGGTAAACTGAATGTGGTGTCTACAAATTTGAAAGTTTACTATAATTTTTACTATGACTGCCAATATTTGTTTTCCTTATATTAAGTATTTTTTTCATTCAATTTTCAATTTGATTTCTTTATCTCTAATAAATATACCCTGATAGTTAGTAGTTCTAGTATTAATGGAGATATTTTTTTGCATAAATTGATTTCTCTATTTATTCCACGTGAGACAATATCGTAATAATGTTATTGAAAAACAATTAATTCAAATATTTTAAATAAATATTTTCATTGAAGGAGATGCTCAAACGCGATAATTTAAAAAAAAAGTCAAAGTGATCTTTGGTTATTATTAGGCATCTGTTCTGTCGAATTATCTATAGAAATATTGGAATTTTTTAGATTTTGTATAGAATAGCATTTTATTAAACTTTTTATACTCTGAACTTTTTCCTCCGCTTGCTTATTGGTTCACAGAGGGTCGAATCTGATCGGGTTTCACCTCAATCTACGATAAATTATTTCAGGGTAGCTCTTTGTAGGCACAACCCATACGCTCTAATTACGCCGAGAATGCATCAATATCAGGAATCTCATAATTTCAGTAACAAGTGGATAGATAAAGATAGAAAGTAAAGGGAGAACGAGAGGTCAACGGATGTAAGTATAGTTCTTGCAGAAATACAGCATGGTCATAACGCAAGAACACCAACGTTCTTAATTTTTAGTGATAAATCTTATGGCAGTCATTATCTTACTGAAAAACGTGACGTTTGTTCAATTAAACAGATTTTACTATATTAAACTTTTTGTGGTTCGATAGTATTTTTACAGTAGCGGACAAAAGTTTAAACGACAGGACAATGTAAACTACAATTTTATGGTTCGCAGATATCGTTTATCTATTCAATTTTATTGTCTTTATGGTAGAACACTATTTATTGATTAGCATAGAATATAAATTTTATTTATGCTGTTATTTCTTATTAATTAATTTATTTATTTCTGTCGACCCTTTGGTCTTAAACTTTTGTCTCCTACTGTACGTTTCGAAATCTTTGACACCACTTTTTGCACGTTTTATACATTTTATATGTTTTTAAAACATTTAATTAATTTATTTTCTTTGACTCTTTAGTCTTAAACTTTAGTCCGCTACTGTGTATGTCC
>JAOPTO010000381.1:0-12521 GCA_033822845.1 Tetrapedia diversipes | reverse complement strand
TTAAGTATGTTAATAAATTTATGTACAGTAGCGGACAAAAATTTAAGACCAAAGAGCCATCGAAAATATATTAGTTAATTTATAAGAAATCTCAGGATAAACAAAATTCGTATTCTGTGTTAATCGATAAATAGTGGTCTATTTCTAATATATAGATAATATTTGAAAACCATAAAACTATGTTTTATATTACACTATTGCCTTAAACTTTTGTCTACTACTGTAGTACAATTTTTAATTTCAAAATTTTTGTTTGAAAGTTTTAGAAAGTGATTATGGTATAAAAGTATTCTTTACAGAATATTAATACTGCTAAGATTATTTTTAACAACATTTTTTATCATTTTGCTAGTAATTATGAGGCGTTAAATTAATAATTATTTTCTGTATTAAAATTAAAGAAAATAGGTAAAAATTGTTTTTAAGCGAGACACCTTCTATGTATAGGATTTAAATATCGAAGTTAATCTTTGTTTAAACATTTTTTCACGAATCTTTTCATCTCTTCTAAAAATAGAGGAAATCATTTCACTAGGAATGTTTATAATCAATCATTCTCCTTGAAAAGAATAAGAATTGATAAAAGTAAATTTAACAATGAATTTGGAATTTTCCCGTGTCTTTGACAAAAGCATAGTCAAATCAGTCTATCCATAATTCATGTTCCCTCGTATGTCGATTTGAAACCATTCCTTTTTATTATGCACGTCGCTCCACCAGAATTCATCGCAAACGCGTATTCTGTTTCAGTCTCCCAAAAATAAACTCCTGTGAACTAGTTTCTTTCCATCATCCTCCCTTCTTCCCGCTCAGCATCTTGTCCTCGTTCACTATCTGTCCCTTCGTTTCTCGAAGTAGTTTCCCAAACAAATATTCCTCGAAAGTATCCATCGTTGAATATCATTGCTAATGATTTGTAATGCTAGCAGTCATATCAGGTTTCAAGTTAATCAATATTTTTTGCGCATTGTTCACGTGAAATATGAAAAATAAAATCACGTTTCGCTTTTGAATTGTGCAGAATGGAAGCAATATGCTTGTAGAATTTGTTTATTCGTTTAATTTATTTTTATGAGCCGATACCCTTTTCAAGTTTATGCAAGTAGTTATTATGCAAATCATTAGTTTTAAATAATAATAATAATAGTAATAATATATTTAGTAATAATAATAATAATAATAATAATGAATTTAATAATAGTAAATTTAATGATAATAATAATAATAATAATGAATTTAATAATAATAATAATAATAATGAATTTAATAATAATAATAATAATAATAATAGTAAATTTAATAATAATAATAATAATAGTAAATAATAATATTATTATTATGTATTTATATCGTGTAAGGTTTACATTGTTTCCTAAATATGCATGTCTGTTTTTAATTATGAAAATGTAAGATTCATCCTTAAATAATCTACAGAGGTTCAAAAAAGAATTATATATACACTACATTATGAGAAAATTTACCTAATTTCGAATTTCTGATCTCAATAAAACTTTATGTATATAGGATAAAGGTCGAAATTGGTCTGCCATTAATTAAATTTTTGTAAATATTTATATTGAAAAAAAAACTCAGAAAATGTAAACTTATTTTTCAAATTCTCCTTTTTATCAAGAAATTTTCTTCGAATGAAAAATATCGTATTACCTATAAGAACATAATCGATCAGGCATAGAGCAAATCCCTTTAAGGGAGTGAAATAATTTTCTATTAATTTGAAACTTGATGATCGCCAGCTATCAGCATTTTCAATGTACAAAAATAAAAACGAAGTAGCACGTTCTCACGGTTCTTCCTGTTCGCCGCACACGGAATTCCTTCCCGATCCCCTTTAATATTGATCCCCTGTAGAAGATTCCCGCGAAATTGCGGGCATCAGGAGCCCCCGGTCGGCCCTTTGGGGGTTGGCGGAATACAGGAGCTTTGTTTCACTCCCAGAACGAGTAAACTTAAACGACTTGCTTCCCTTTTTTCACTTACCACCCCTGTTGCCACCTCTTATCCTACAATTTTCGTCCCCAACCGTGTTACACGGCGTGGATACACCTTTACCGTTCATGAATATTCGTGATAAGTTGACGCGGTCGGTGTACAGTCGTTGCAAAAAATTTTTTTAATATTTAAAGGGAAAGGCTATAAGTTTGCCAACACGTCACAACTGCAATAAGTAGTGGGGCAAACGAAATTCGTTGCGATACATGTACCGTCAACGCCAAAAGTTTGCGTACGTCTGACAAAATTTAAGATATTTCAAGGAGAAAAAAAATTTTTTAATATTCGTCGATTGAAATTGGGTAGTGATAAGATAAGGTAAATAAATGTGGAAAACAATGATTCTGTGGCGGTACCCTGGAAAGCGTCGAAGAAAATAATACTAATTAAAACGGCTGTAGGGAAATGCCTACAGCCGACCAATAAACCTTTTTTACCACTTCATTTTACCTGGGCCTCGAACACCGAGGGTCCGAGCGGGCGACCATTTTTGTCCGCGCGGAGTCCCAGGTTTCCTTCGACAATTTCCAGGGTGCTACCACCTCCACCGAAAGTACAGCCAGCCCTTGGCGGGGGGCTATAGTATATAATGACCATTTTTTGGAAGACACAAAAAGTACGTCCTCAGTTTTCCAATAAGCGTCAGGCCTATTCATTTATATTTTGTTATTCATATTGTTATCCGTTATTTTGTTTCGTTGAATAAATCGTTATTGTTCTTGTTACTATATTTTGTTATTTCAACGCACTTACCACCTCAAATTTTTTCGAAATTTTTTTTCATTACAAGACAACATCCTTGTATGTCGAAAAATGAAAATAGGCAGTCAAGATCCCGCGCGGCTCGTGCCGCTGGCTTGCTTTCAAACATAGGATGAATTTTAACGCTTCAAGAGCGAGAGAGAAAGACTTTCATTTGTTTTCTCTCTCGATTTCCCGAAGTCATCCGAAACGCTGAGCTCATGTACACGCGTCTCCTGCGGTAGTGTGCGTAGTGGTGGGGGGTGTTCTCGAGAACTCCGGTCCTCAATCTGGCATCACAGGGTACAACCCGCCGTTGCGAAAAATTCGCGCGGGCAGGAGGGGGCCAATTCGGACCGTCCGCGCAGGTCCGTCGGCGGTCCGGCGGTCCCGCGGGCACAAAATACCCGCGAAAATCAAAAATTCAAAAATTTCCCAGAAGTTTGCACAAGGCAAACTGACCCTTCACCAGCTCATGCAGCAAATTGACCAATTCTTACCTCGTAAAACAAAAGTCCACCACAGGTAACCAGGCAGGAACCACTCGCGCACTACTTATCACTCGCGAAAACACTTTCACCGCACGCACTTTTTAGGAAGGAGAGTCAGAATATAAAATGAAATAAAATAGAGTAAATAGAATAAATAAAAGAAAGAGAAGAAACTATATATGGAGCTATCAGACGTGGGCCGAGTCCTGCGGAACTGCAAAACAGGTCCGACCCAAGGCGGAGGAGGAGCGAGCTCCCGTCTACCGCCGAGCTCCAAAAATCAGACTAATATTCTGACTCTCCGATGGAGAGTGTATCAGATATTAAGCTGATAAGAACAGATTAAGCCTTTTATTTAACAATAAATGTTTCCCCGGGGCCGAAGCCCCAGGGATGAATACAACAGTTTTACAGTCTGAAGCGGCTCGCCGTGCCTCTTATTTATGGGTTATGTTATATCTCTGGGGACAATACCCCCCGAGATTGAGTTAGTCGATAAAATATTCCCCCTACCCTGGTGTATAAAGCCAGGGCGGGGTTGTCAATAAATATATTACTAAGCACAGGGGCTCGCTGCCCCCCCCCGGCAAGCCGGGCTTAATCATAAAATATACAATAGTCACCTACGAGCGGTACCGGTGAGCTATGAAAAATAAATAAATACTTTGTTTTTGAAAACTGCAATCATCAGAAATTTAATTTTTAATACTATGATCGAGCGGCGGGAATTTTATTTTCTCTTTATTGCATTCCTGAGCCTCTTTGGTATTAGTTTTTGGCATTGAATTTAATTTTAATTTTACCCCACGTCATTTTCAGGTATATCGCGGATGGGATTCTCCCGAGTCGCGGGGTCAGTAGCGGCCACGCCTGTCGTCGCATCAGTTCGGGAATACTGCCTTATCCCCGAAACGTGCTCGACGTAGACGTCTCTGGACCAGGCTACTGTCTCTGATGTTAAGAGACGTCTCATCAGGGACGCATATCCCGATGAGACGCGCAGCACGTCCAGGACGTACTCGTTCCCCGGGTCCCAGGCTCCCAGGGCGCCGACGACGAACGCGTCGACTAGCACCCGGTCGCCGCGCCTACGCAACGAGTCCGCGAGGGGCTGGTACTTTTGTACCTTGGCCAGCCTCGCTTCCTCAATTGCGCCGAAGGTGTTCTCGAACGGCACGGCCACATCTACCAGCACGACGGTTCTTGACGACTCGTGCGCTACGACAATGTCGGGACGCAGAGCCGCTGTGCTGTCATCAGCACCCGTGACATCTAGGTTATCGGTCACCCCGCGGGGGTAAAAGGAGTACCTAAGACTGCGCTCATACCTCCCTCCCCCTCCCCGAGGGGAAGGGGACTCCGAAACTCCTTTCCAGCGAAACGTACCGCCCGGTTCTGCGCCTGGAATAATCGACGGTGTTACCTTATTATCGGATCATTCACCCAAGGATCGAAAATTACAACTTAACTCGAATCGCCTTGTGTAAGGAAGTTTACACTTGGATTGCATTATGGTTGGGAACTGCTACAGAGACTGCTCCCGGCACCCGGGACAGTCCTGTCAAGCCGGATCTCCCCCGGAAGCCGGATCGCTTTCGCAATCCGCCGGACGATGTTATCATGCCGTCGCTGACGGGCCGCCGCATGAGGGCCGCAGTGCTGGAGCACATGAGGGAGGGTCTCCGCCTCATAACCGCACCGACGACAGCGTCGATCCATATCGCCCCATCGACGGGCTCCGTTTAACGGGAGCACGTCGAGTCTGGCTCTATCTATAAAGCGCCAATCGGCGAAGCGGGTAAAGCCTCCCGTGCGCATGAAGTGATTGCTCACTCCATGCCGGGAGGTGGCATCATAGACCTTCCCCTGGTCTGGCTTCCGCAGAAGCGATTCCATGTAGTGCTCCATCACCGCGGACCTCAGTCGGCGTATGATGAACCCTTTAGCAGCTGGCGGAATGACAACAGAGCGTCCGCGCTGGGATCGTACCTCGACGGAGAGCTCCTGTCGACCATCATCCCATCGCCACCCGATACCAAGACGCGCTGCACGTCCCCTTGAACGTACGTCTGTGTGATTTTACGTGCGGCACCTGGTCCAAGACCTTATCCACACGGCCCCCATGGGCGAGGGGTTGAGATACGCTCAACCAGCGCGCTCCCCGGAAAACCTCCACAGGAGCTACCGTGTCAACCCGGGAGTGCAAGCTCTCCAGGTCTCCCTCGGTGAGGGCGGGACCTTTCTACCATCCCTTCTGGCTCTGCAGGCCAGCGCCCGAGCTGGGATGACGCAGCTCACCCGCCGAGGCGTTCCAGCAGCTCTAGCCTGCGATGTAGGCTATACCACTGCCCCCGCGAGTCCAACCCTAGTTCGACGACGGAGGGTGAAACCCCCCTCCGTGGGCTTATTTGTCAACCCCCGCGGTACCAGTGTTCGAAGTCATACTGGTCATACTCGTCGTGGGATAAACCCACTACCCATTGAGATCCTTGCAAATCTCGATCTGGTTAGGGCCAACTCGGAAGCGTGGGGACGTCACTCCCCAAGGAATACGTCATCCGAAGACGACACTTCCCACCTGCGCCCCTCACGACACCCGTCATTCACACTACACACACACATTCGCTCTCCTTCTTTTAAACACACTCGTCGCAAACTTACAGAAACATTCATACTTGTCCTTGCATTCTAACACACCACTCACATTCACGCTACCATCCGCATTCACAATCACACCACATCCACAGAGGTCACGGAGGTCATCATACAACGAACATTCAGATAACACATGCACCCAATCCTCACGCGCCGCACCACACACACAGCTCTCAGATTCACTCAATCCACGCTTACACAAGAACGCATTCATACTTCCATGGCCAGTCAACAAGAAACACGCATACACATTCGGCTCAAAACACACATTCCTCTCCGCGAACCTTACATCCTTAATATACTCATACGTCACTCTCGCTTTTACACATGCATCCCACCTGTCTTGCCATCGCTCATACACTCTGCCGTTCACTAATTCAACACATTCATCCATCGTTCTTTCACGCAGGTCATCATTTGTCACCAGTTCATTCGTACTTAACTTAACACCGTTTCGCACACACCACAGCACTCCTCTCCTTACACACTCTAGGTCCCAAGGTGGTACACCCATCAGAACCTGCATGCATTCAGTAGACACAGTCTTACACACATTCAAACACGCATACAAGACCATTCGCTGACACCTATTTATACACTCTCTCGCATACCCATACTCCATCACGTTGTACCATACACTCGGTCCATACATCACACACGCTACAAACAATCCCTTATATATCATTCTTACAGCTCTCTTGCGCATACCCCATTCACACTTTAACACACGCCTCATTTGTCCAACAACATTCATCACTTTCTTTCTCAGACACTCAAGATGCACCCTGAAGTGCATCCTCTCACTCACCCATATTCCCAGATATTTCACACGCTCCACATATTTTATAAGACTACCATTCATTCTCACACACGGTCTCCTACTCACAGCCATACTTCCTTTCATTAACATCACCACAGTCTTGCGTTCGGACACACACACACCCACAGATTCACCCCAGTCACATACAATTCTCATCCACTCTGAACCCTTTCGCTCCACTTCCATTCGGTTATGACCGTTCACAAGCAACAACAAATCATCAGCGAACGCCACGCACTCACACCCACAATCACGCAGCTGCCACAGGAGTTTGTCCATCATAAGGTTCCAAATGAATGGACCACAGATGGACCCCTCTGGACAGCCGCGTTCGACATTCCTTCACACAACCTCATTCGCTCCCATCATACACGCCGTTCTGTCCAGGAAATAAATCTTCTACAGAGTCATTTCCTGGCAGCCAACTTCATTCAGCCTTTCCAGCACACACTTCCACTCGAGGTTGTCGAACGCTCCCTTGAAATCAATAAATACACCCAAGACATACTTCGTTTCTCTCTGACTGACAAATTCTTTCACACGTAACTACGCACTCTCCGTCGATCTGCCCCCTCGGAATCCATGCTGAGCATCATTCATACTCGCATTCACTCTACGTTCAACTCTACTCACCATCATCCTCTCCAGCGTTTTGCCCAGCACGGACAGCAGACTTATTGGTCTATAAGAAGAGGGGTCCGATCGCGGACTGTCCAGGGACTTCGACAGAACAACCACGCACGCTCTCTTCCATGCTACAGGGAAACACCCTGTCTGCAAACACGCATCATACAGTCTCATCAGCCACCCTGGAATGGCCGTCCAAATCGCACGCATCATTTCCGCAGTCACTCCGTCCAGGCCAGGTGCCTTACCCAGTCTCGCCTTCTTTACGGCCTCATTCACTTCCTCCCATTCGAAACATTTACTATCATTCACCTCGCATACCCTCATACATTCATCAGCATTGTCAATCACCCTCGCAGCTGGGAAGAATCGTTCCATCAATACTTTAGCACAATCACTCCACGTGGAACAAGTCACACCATCGACATTCAGCTCACACAAACGCTCTCTCCCAGTCTTACCCCGACACAATCTATATACGGGACCCCATGGATCCAGGTTAGCAGACTCGCTGACGAACTGTTTCCAGTTCGCCTCTTTCATCCTTCTCAACTCACTCTTATACTCACTCAACAGTGTTCTATGCTGCGCCAGTCTCACACTCGCATGCTCACTTCCTTTCTTCCTCGCACTCTGATACGCTCCTCTACATCTACGCACTCTCTTTTTCAACCGCTCCAACTCACTCGTCCACCACACAATCTTCCTATCACGCCAGCGTTTGCTCTCCCTCATTCTCTTACCATTCACCTCCTGGATCCACTTCATCACCGTATCAACCATCCGTTCCACGTTGTTCTCATCCATAACATCCATACCGTATTGCACCGCACACTCCCTCAAATCATTCACATATTCCTCCCAGCATACGCCCTTGCTCACCCATCTCTTATACTCATTGGAGGCACTCTCATCACGCACTCCCGGAATCATACGTATAAGGATCACATTGTGATCGCTTATACCCCAGTCGTTCCTAACCGTCCATTCATATCGGCACCCAGCCGGCACACCATTCACCAGAGTGACATCTATGTCACTCTGTCCATTCATCCCAGAAAACGTATAACTTTCATTCGGTTCATTCAAAACGACCATTCCTTTCTCCAAGATCCATTCCTCTAACACTCTCCCACGCATTTCATTCACAGTACTGCGACCACCACCCTTGCTAAACCACAAGGGGGAGGTCGCATTAGCATCCATACCAAATATCACATGCTTTCCCCTTACAAACTCTGATACTCTCTCCATGTACGCCAGGTACGGATCAATGTTTTGACCGTACCGGCAGTACATCGACACTACATACAATTCGCCGAAATCCCCTTTCAGCCATACACACACACCATATTCACTCGTGCATTCCCTCACACACATCGATTCCACACCCGCTCCTCGCACGACTACCGCAGCTCTCGCAGGTTCACTCTCATATACATACACCCGCCACCCGCTCGGTGGACCACACACTCGTCCATTTACAACATACAGTTCCTGCAACAGAGCTACAGCCACACACTTCTCATTCATCACCAGACCCATATCACACAACACGGCGTACGCTCTCTGACAATTACACTGTATCATACATACACGCGTATTAGTCATTGCTAATACGCGCTTTCTCTCTCTCTAATAACCTCACATACTTTGGACAATCAACGGACATAACCGAATGGTCTGCCTTTTTACCTCTCATCTTGCAATTCCTACACACACATTCACTCTTGCACTTATCTCGCAAGTGCCCAGACGCACCACACTTCTCACACAATCTCTCCTTCACTGTACATTCACGCATCATGTGCCCGAACGCGAAGCACTTAAAGCATCTCAGCAAATTCACATAATCATTAACCTTACAACACCTCCACTTAACATACACGCGCCCCTCATTCAACAAAACATCATGCATTCTCCTCGTACATTCTACAATCACATTCCCTACATCCATACCTTTCCTATTCACATGACTCACCACACGCATACGCTCCTTATACTCATTTTCATTCACACCAGCTGTCTTTAGATTCTTAATATACAATTCACTCAGAAACTCCTCATTCGTCATTACATTATGGACATCAAAGATGACCAACTTGGGCCCTATCTTCTTCGGAGGTTCAACCTTAAGCCCAACCTCATAAAACCGCTTACACTCTTGTAGCATTCGCATCTCTCTTTCACTCGCAGCCTCGATGGCAAGACCACCACTCCTGGTCTTTCTCACCGCTTTCACTCTCACATTTAATCGCTCACTCACATCTTTCATCACTTTACGTTTAACATCCTCACTACTCATTTTCACACTGTCGTCTTTCGGTTTTACAACGACCGCATACGACCTCTCTTTCATAACAGATTTTACACTCGACGCAACACGCACAGCACTCACACTCTTACTCGCCGCATCCGCAAAACTAACACTCTTCGCAGTCGCACCACTCACTTGCAACAGTTGCTTCTCACTCTCTTGCAGTCTTCCTAACAGTCTCTCATTTTTCGCAATCATTCGCATCATTTGCACCTCATATTCCGCAACACAATTCAACACATACTCACCGGCACTCTTCGACACACGATTGGCCTCCGTGAACACATACTTCCTCAATTTATCACCCACACTTCGCAACGCAGCCAACTCATCGTTTTCATACACACCACACACACCACTTTCACACACACTCACACTAGCATGCTTCAGGCGCTTCGCCGGGCTGACACTGCGCGACGCGACGCCTGCAACTCTACCTCGAGGGGAGGGAGCACCGCGCTCCACTTCCCTCATCTCTATCTCCTTCCCGCCGTCTTTATCCCCCCCAGATCCCCCAATTTAACTAATTTTTCTGCCATACTGTTCCCACGAGTTGGGACGATCTACAAGTCACTCCCCGGGTGACGCCCTTTCCGGGGAGAAGGCTACCTACTCAGGATTGCGCCAGGTGTCTTGAGGGGGTCGCTCGCAGGCTGGTGCACCCACCAGCCACCCCCCCGTGCGTCTGGTGACGGGGTGGTACCCCAAGGCCGCGCACCATAGCCCTGGGGATTAAGGGATTTTTTATAGAGGTTGTCACCCTCGCGGTCCGGCCGGTTAAGGCAAGACCCCCGTTCCTGCGAAACATGACCACAGGTTTACGGTGTGATATTGACTCGGGTACCTCGGGGTCGTTAAGCCCGTACCACGGTCAACGACGGTCAACCGTAGCCCCTGAGGGGTGCAGTCCTTGAACAGGCGGATCTCACTTTCGACCAAAAAGAGGTGCGCCCAGTTGAAGGCCTTGCGAATACCCCGGCCAGAGAGCCCGACAGGTATTCCGCAAGGTCCCGGTTCTCCGGGACACGACAGATCTTCCCGCGCACGGCCTCGACCAACGCTGACCTCGCGATTGATGCAACAACCTCGTCCTCCGCATTCAGCATTCTGAATGCGTGGGCGATCGTCATTACATCCGCTAGGTCCGCCAGCGGAAGGAGACCACATCCTCCCCTAGAAGGGGGGATGTAGAGTACTTCAGCGCTGGCACGTTGGGGCAGGCAAAGTCATGCCTTAACCGTCCGCTTGATGATTCTGTCGGCATCATTTAGGGGCGACTTCCTCATTCTGGCGCCCCGTAACAGGAAATCAAGACGCGGCAGCAAGAAACTTGCCACCGTCTCGATTTTCTGCCACGGCGCGAGCAGCGAGATATCCACCTTGTGCAAATCCTGCAGCAAGTCCTGGATCGTGCGGTATGGAGTCTGGTCCACACGCACTCCCGTCGGCACACCGTGGTGGTCGTATGAATCCCCTCGCTTCAGGGGGGGAATGACTACTCCTCCGAGGGTGAACTGACTCTCGGCCACTCCGCAAGCCCGGGTAAGGTGCAGCGTTGCACACTTACCAGGGTTGAACGAGAGACCGAGAGTGGTAGCCACTTCCTCGGCTGCGCACAATAGCCCTTGCATGGCCCCCGAAGTTTCCGCAACGACGACAATGTCATCGGCGTACGCCAGGGATGTCACCTTTCGGCCCAACACCTCATACCCGACGCCCGAGACGCTGGCCACGTGGACCAACGGCTCGATTGCCAGGTCGAATAGTATTGGGGAAAGGGGGCACCCCTGCCTGACTCCGGATTCCATGCTGATCCGCTCCGTAAAGCCACTCGGGGTCCTAACCTTCGTCCAAGCCTCTATACAGGGTGTTCGGACGAGGTTGGGCCAAAATTGAAAGAGTAACTCCCTGAGACATTCTAAGACGAAAATCAAGAGTAACGATTTTGCGTTTGAGGCTTTGTTTACGAGTTATAACTAGTTAAAAAAATCGGTTAGTCCGGACCGTTCGACGCCTGAGAGCGGGCAACCGAGGCAACTCGGTAGGTAACGTCGCTGAGTCCACAGTGATGCTTCGTCGTAACTGCGTACGAAATACGACTTACCTCTGAACAGCTACAGAAATGCACGTTCACACTCAACACTCACACATGATCCCGTGACACATTTTAAATCACAATCGTAGAATGGTATCATTAAACCTAGCTACTCGACAATCCACAAGGACATATTAAAACAATCCCTGTGAGATTTTCGAGCAGTGAGGATTAATGTTTCTCCAAGGCACAAACTCGCACTAACACATAATCCATTCATGCAGACGCTGTAAATATCCGTTGAAAGCACCCACATTCATTGAAAATAACACCGGAAAAGTTTGCATATAAATCTGCAGGAAATACATACGACACTAATATCGACAAGAAATTCACGCACGTCACGATTCTCTACGAAAAACTTCGGACACTTCACGATTTTCTATTAAAACATTCACGCATATTATAATTCTCTTCGAAGAAACTAACACAAGTCGCGGTTATTTATGAAAAAATTCACACAGATCACAATTATTTACGAAAAAATTCACAAATATTACAATTATTTACGAAAAAATTCCAACTACATCACAATTCTCTATGAAAGATTTTACAAGTATCTGAATTCTTCACAGAAAAGGTCATTGCCCGATCAGTTGACTGCCGTCAGTTTCGTTACTTCTACACACTGACAGAAATGTATATGTGTTAGTGCGATCGTCACTTTTCTCTTATCCACAGCGCCCGTCGTTATATGTGTTGTCGCTTTCAAATCCGTGTAGTATGCCATTCCCGTGAACAGCTGATCGGGCAATGACCTTTTCT
>JAOPTO010000377.1:0-17854 GCA_033822845.1 Tetrapedia diversipes | reverse complement strand
TTTCTCGGAACGTGACGTCATTTCTTGGAATTTCGTGATTTCTCGGAACGTGACGTCATTTCTTGGAATTTCGCGATTTCTCGGAACGTGACGTCATTTCTTGGAATTTCACGATTTCTCGGAACGTGACGTCATTTCTCGGAACGTGACGTCATTTCTTGGAATTTATCGAGCGCGGAATTTTTGTACCGCATCCGAACTTTGCTTCGAAAATCGAGATTTTGTATCAGGAGAACATGACATTCGAAGAGGTGGCACGGAATATTTTTCTCGGAACGTGACGTCATTTCTTGGAATTTCTCGAGCGCGGAATTTTTGTACCGCATCCGAACTTTGCTCCGAAAATCGAGATTTTGTATCAGGAGAACATGACATTCGAGGAGGTGGCACGGAATATTTTTCTCGGAACGTGACGTCATTTCTTGGAATTTCTCGATTTCTCGGAACGTGACGTCATTTCTTGGAATTTATCGAACGCGGAATTTTTGTACCGCATCCGAACTTTGCTTCGAAAATCGAGATTTTGTATCAGGAGAACATGACATTCGAGGAGGTGGCACGGAATATTTTCTCAGAACGTGACGTCATTTCTTGGAATTTCTCGAGCGCGGAATTTTTGAACCGCATCCGAACTTTGCTCCGAAAATCGAGATTTTGTATCAGGAGAACATGACATTCGAGGAGGTGGCACGGAATATTTTCTCGGAACGTGACGTCATTTCTTGGAATTTCGCGATTTCTCGGAACGTGACGTCATTTCTTGGAATTTCGCGATTTCTCGGAACGTGACGTCATTTCTTGGAATTTCGCGATTTCTCGGAACGTGACGTCATTTCTCGGAATTTCGCGATTTCTCGGAACGTGACGTCATTTCTTGGAATTTCGCGATTTCTCGGAACGTGACGTCATTTCTTGGAATTTCACGATTTCTCGGAACGTGACGTCATTTCTCGGAACGTGACGTCATTTCTTGGAATTTATCGAGCGCGGAATTTTTGTACCGCATCCGAACTTTGCTTCGAAAATCGAGATTTTGTATCAGGAGAACATGACATTCGAAGAGGTGGCACGGAATATTTTTCTCGGAACGTGACGTCATTTCTTGGAATTTCTCGAGCGCGGAATTTTTGAACCGCATCCGAACTTTGCTCCGAAAATCGAGATTTTGTATCAGGAGAACATGACATTCGAGGAGGTGGCACGGAATATTTTTCTCGGAACGTGACGTCATTTCTTGGAATTTCTCGATTTCTCGGTACGTGACGTCATTTCTTGGAATTTCGCGATTTCTCGGAACGTGACGTCATTTCTTGGAATTTTTTAACAGATTTCGTTACTTCTTTTATTTTTTGCTATTTTTAGAATTTTTTTTTGAATCATATTTTTAATTCTTGCAGGACATTGTTTATTATAATCTTAAATAAGATAGGATAGGGTATAAATGACAAAGCCTTGTAATACTGTTGAATTAATCTATTTTATTATGATTTTCGTAAAATACATTGTATACAAATAATTTTACAAAAAATAATCTGATTTTGCAATTTGTGTGTAATTTCTTTCGGAGATTTCCGATGCAGGGAGTGGCTACGTTGTTCATTTCCAGGCCCAGACGTGTTCTGTAATAATATTTATTTTTATATTCAGTATTAACTTTCAAATGTGTTATAAAATTTATAAACCGGAAACCAATAATTGCAATTATTACTGCGTGTTTCAAAATGTGTCTGCGCAAACGTTTAAGATACTAAATTACTCCCGAAATGTATTGATTGCGATTTGAAAATTATGTTATTAAAAAATTATATGTGAAGGTATGCAACGCATATAAAAGTATCCACGTGAGATTCTAACATATAAAAACAATTTTAGAGTCTAGTCGATAATCAATCATTAGCTCGACGATCGAAACAAAATTTTTAATCATTAACCGCGTTTGCATATTTCAATTAAACAGTTTATTGGATAACAAGATAGTACAATTAACGTATTAATTTCGGTGCTAATGCACACGATTACTGAAAAGGCTATGAAGTAAAGTGTTGCACTAGATAAAAACAGAGTAACAGAAGTAAAGTATTTCATCATTGCCATCGTTCAAGATAGTTAAGGTTAATGTATTTCAATCAATCGTTTGTTATACATTACCTTTAGAAACGCAGATTATCAATATTTCGTTGAATTCATTACTGCTGAAATCTAAACAACGTAAACGATTTTAATTGGATTGCGATGATAAACTTAGCCGGATGATATGAATTTAATTATGTTCAGCCGCCTCGAGAAAACTCGATTATTGATAATCGCTAGACATTAATTATAGCCGGCTGATTTATAATGATCCAAAAGCGCAGCGGGCTCATTTATCGCGTGCTGGTCTCTAAAATCGTTTTCAGATAAATACATTATTCGATGCTTTTATTTAACACACGTACACGCAACCTGGTGAATGTTGTCCACAAGACAGGCGCCGTTGATGATTGAAATTTTAATTACGCGCAGTCCATTGATTTCTTTGCGTGATAATTTTAACGTGACTAATTTCGATCACGAGGATGTCGACAGTTCTATTGAAGCGGGTCATTCGTTGCCCATTTGTCGATTTATAATCACATTTAGGTATTTTATCGTAAATCAGAATGCATTCAATGAAGTTTCACTCTGCTCTGTAATTTACATTAAGATTTTACGTGATTGTATTTCTTAATTAGGGGTGATGATTATTGGGTATCGTTGATCGCGTAAATGAAACGGACTAAGTAATAAACTAACTAAAAATTTAAACGTATGTTTAATTAGAATCAATTAATATTTCCGTATATATTCAATTAGACAACTCCGTCTCTGAACATATTTCGATACAACGGATTCGGTAGTGTTTCCTGTGTACAATGGTTGTAGAACGTATTTGCATCCCGTCATATTTATCTTAACATTTACGTGCTAATTAATTACGTTCACTGGTATTAAATTTCTCATCATTTGATAGTAATTTTACAATTACAAAGTTTCATTACTGCGAGAACGAAATCTGAATTTTAATTAGGAAACAGCTCGATACAAATTGATACACTGTATCTCAGGATGAATAAAAGTGTAAAAAAGAGCATAGTATGTTAAAATATACAATTCGTTGTGATCTTTAAACAGATGAAATGAATTTCTATTTTGTCGAAATACAGATTCGCACGAAAATACAGCTTTAACTACTTACACTATAAAACGACCGAATGAAACCTCGTCTGCTTCAAAGCTCAAAGTTTCATAGATTCGGTTTTAGCTAGAATCACGATTTTGTATCAGGAGAACATGATCGAAGAAGAGGTATAACGTATTTTCCTGGCTATCGATTATATTCTTGGTAAATCTCGATTTTGTAATAGGAGAACATGAGTTATGAGGAGGTGGTACAATTTCTCAGCTTCATAGATACGGTTTCAACTAAAATCTCGATTCTGTATCAGGCGAACATGATCGAAGAAGAGGTATAACGTATTTTCCTGGCTATCGACCACATTCTTGGTAAATCGCGGTTTTGTAATAGGAGAACATGAGTTGCGAGGAGGTGGCACGATTTCTCGGCTTCGTAGATACGGTTTTAGCTAGAATCACGATCCTGTATCAGGAGAACAGTGATCGACAAAGAGGTATAACGTATTTTCCTGACTTTCTATTATATTTTTAGTAAATCGCGATTTTGTAGTAGGAGAACATGAGTTATGAAGAGGTGGCACGATTTCTCAACTTCATAGATACGGTTTTAGCTAGAATCACGATCTTGTATCAGGAGAACAGTGATCGACAAAGAGGTATAACGTATTTTCCTGACTTTCGATTATATTTTTGATAAATCGCGATTTTGTAATAGTAGAACATGAGTTATGAAGAGGTGGCACGATTTCTCGGCTTTGTAGATACGGTTATAGCTAGAATCACGATTTTGTATCAGGAGAGTATGAGTTGCAAACAGGCAGCGCGATTTTTGCGTTCGTTATACTGCATTCTGCCGAAAATCGCGATTTTGTATCAGGAGAACATCACCGACAAAGAGATATCACGTATTTTACAGTCTTCTGTATTTATTTTACGTAAATTACAGTTTTGTAACAGGAGAACAGGAGAACATGAGATATGAGGAAGTGGCACGATTTTTATTCTTCTGAGATTATGTTTTACCCTCAATTATAGTTTTTAATCACAGGAGCATGAGTTTCGTGGAGTTATCTTGATTTCCATGCTTCTCGGATTACATTTTGCATAACATGTCACTGCAATCTACCGATCAAAGTCTCCTGAAAAATCAAAATTCCTCATCTTGTTGTTCGATCAAAAGTGTCTGCAGTCACCTACAGTCTTTGAGCGACGTTCGCGATGTTGTACGCAGGCAAGGTTTGCCCAGGCTAATATTTTCCTTCTGCCTATGCCGGGACCCGCCACGTCATACTGCGAAAGCTCTTTCAAAAGGAGCGACAGGCAAACAGACACGCATTCGAAATTCGATACCGGACCATCGCCCGACGCTGATCGACGTTGTAATAAATCAAAGTCCAGTGTCACGAACACGCGGAGGAGCAGACAGCGGAGATTAACTTATCGGGCCGCAGGACCGAAAGCCCGATGTGGGATAACTTTCGGTCTGCCCGAAGTTAACTGGGCGCACAATTTTGCGTGAACATGCGTAACTAACAGCCGTCTGGAGACCTTTTGTTTTGGACACTGATTGGGGGGAGTTCTGTGTCGCGAATACACTAACGGCCGAAGGTTTAGTTGAAGATTTCGTGGAACGCAAGGATTTATCCACTTGCATTCGTAACGCTATTTAAATACGTTAAGTAAGCAGTTTCAGAAACTTGCAGGTGCAGAATATTAAAATTTGATAAACATAATAATATTTTGATAAATATAATAATACATAATTGCATTTGTTTCATTCAATTCAATAATATTGGAATTTAGCAGCTGCAAATTTGTGAAGCTAACATCGTTTTTTAGCTGAAAATTACATTTCGAACGCGAAGGTTAAGAATAAATAGTAGTCAAACTTGTGTTATATTGAAAGATTCTTTGTTCATAAATTTACTGTAATAAAAATGCAATTGTTAACATGTAAACTATAAATTAATAAGACGTTTGAGATAAGTAGAATCCAATATTTTTATTCTACAGTGTATCCTCGGTTGTGTCTGACCAGTGAACGGCTATACTACTTAGCCCCTGCTTTTACACTGGCACTCGTTCATATGCGAAATCGTTAATTTAAAATAAAATTCGACCAATTTCTTTTAACCTAACGATCTTTTATTTTATGAATAAATTCCTCTAGCTTTAAATTTGTACAGTGTAGCATCTTCAAAATTCTGAGTTGAAAGCTGAATCATCGTGACAGTGTGTATTTATTGGGACGTGTTATTCCTTCGCGTATGCGGGTGTATTCCCTTGCAAATATTTCTCTGCTCGCGTCACGCGTGTACATAAACGTTCGTTAGCGTGAAACAACGTTGTGGACAGTCCTGCTGACCCGTGGAATTTTATATCTCGCGAATGCATCGCTGACGATAGGAATTCACGAAGCGTTGAAAGATTCATAAGCTTTATATACTTGGCGATTATCCAAGCATTCGTACGTATATTTTCCATTGTTAATATCTTTTGTTACATTGTTTTCTCAACTATCTCCCTTCGTATTTGATAAATTTATTTTATTCGGTTAGTACACAGGTTTGTTTCATTTTAATTAAAATTTCTCGCATAATAATCGTTTAACGATTACACCTTATGTATCATTCGATAGCTTTCGTTTGATATAACGTGATATAACACAACGTGGGAATCGTACCTGAAATTTTTCGCTTTCTGGGCGACTTATTTTGTTTTTAAGGTTTTTATTTTAATATAACTGATACATAAAAATATACAATATATACTGTACATAAACGTGTACGATAACGACACTATAATACTATACGGAATGATATGATACTATATAAAGTGATATAATACTATATAATGGGATATAATGCTATATAAAGTGATATAATACTATTCAAAATGATATAATGTTATATAAAGGGATATAATACTATATAAATGGATATAATATTATATAAAGTAAGATAATACTATACAAAATAATATAATATTATATAAATGGATATAATACTATATAAATGGATATAGTACTGTATAAAGGGATATAATACTACATAAAGTGAAACAATACTATACAAAATGATATAATATTATATGAAGGGGTATAATACTGTATAACGAAATATAATATTATATAAATGGATATAATGCTATAAAAAGTGATATAATCCTATATAAAGGGATATAATACTACATAAACAGATACAATACCATATAACGTGATTTGTGCCCTCGCGTTAGCGTCTCAATGGATCGTCTCGTAGTCGGGACACGCGTCGGTTTCGTTGTTTTAGGACAGCGGTCCATCGCGAGGGACGAATCCTTCGTGCGGACAGCGAGCGTTAATTGCGGAAAAGCGGAGCGACGGCAGAGGTTCACCGGGTCAGTTCGTTCGGGGACCGTCGGGGTGGCGGGCGCACGATCGAGTGCCCTCACAGCCACCAGGGAAACGGAGGAGGCGCAGCCACTGCGATCTCCGCGGTTATTAGATTAGTTCGGTCCCTACCTACCGTGCGGAATATCGTTAACTGTTCGTAATCTCGTTCCGCTGCCTAAACCGTGATGCGACGTTGGCTCACCGAGAAATCCGGACGGCTTCTTTGCAAACTACCCCGAAATTAGCGCACGCCCCTGGGCTCTGTCTGCCGCGTCGCGCAGAATAGATTTTGATTGTCCATCACAGTTTCAACGACGTATTAGGTGTGCAAATTAATTCGGTGCCTTTTTCGTACAGAACCCATTTTCCTAACTTTTGAATTTTTCATAAATCAAGTAAACGTTGCGATAAGCATTGGTGGATAATTCACAGTTGCTACGCAAGCCCTTGTTTAATTTTTCCCTGGGGTTTCTCAAAAGTTTTCTTAAAATTTTTTGCCTGTTCTGGACGTGCTTGTTCGATAGATTAAAATCTATGTTTCGAGATCTTTGAAACCACTCTTTGCACGTTTTATACGTTACAATGTCATTATCAAAAGGGGAACAAACCATTTCGTTAGCTTCACAATCATTTTTTTTCTTTTGGTTCAAAGCAAAGGGAATACCATGCCTCGAATACGTTTTGTCGAACGCCAAATTGTTTACTGTTATTAGGTGAAATTATGCTTATATTGTTGTTAATTATTTTAATATTCCTTAGAGTGTAATATTGCTACTTTCAAATTACCACAGGGTGGGAAAGGTATTTTAATTCGAATGGAAGTTACAAAGCGTTAAATACAAAGGCACCGAATTAATTTGCACACCTAATAGAATATTTTGAAGTGTGTCAGCGTAGTGAGAAGGAACTGTTGTCCTTTATACGACTGACGACGAATAGTGTTCTTTGGTATTTTCGGGATATTTTTTAGTACTGGAAAGCAAGCTTCTAGAGATTTTTTGCTGTTTGGTTGATGAATGTATTGCAGAATGATTTTCTGACTTTTCAATGCTGTATGTAATAATTGATAGTGAAATGGTAGGCGGTTTCTTAATGGGTTTGTTAATTTTGGGCTTTATTGATTTGAGATTCATAGTATATCTGGATAATTAGTCATACAACACTGAAAAATAATATAGATTATAGAGATTTAGATTATTTTATTTATGCAAGCAATTAGAGATTAATGCAACTAATAATTTCATTTTTATGTAGTTGAAATAAAAATTAGTATGGAATAATTAGTTATGCAACACTAAAAAATAATATAGATGATAGAAATCTAAATTATTTTAGTTATGCAAGTAATTCGAGACTAATGTAACTATTAATTTCATTTTTATGTAGTTGAAGTAAAAATTAGTATGGAATAATTATTCACACAACACTGAAAAATAATATAGATCATAAAAATCTAGATTATTTTATTTGTGCAAGCAATTCGGGATTAATGTAACTAATAATAATATCAGTAGTGATATGTAATAAGTATAGAAAATTAAATAATACGAATTTTATATTTTGAAGGATTCTGCAAATTGCATTGATTCGAGCTCGCGATGACGGATCACTTGAGTTCCGTAGCCACAATTAAATGGTACTCGAATAATTTGCGATGAAAAGCGAAAAAATCCGTCAAAGCAACAACTTGCGTTCTTGTACGTTTTTAACTGGCGCTTCTTCACTATCGCCGCGATCGATTTTCCTTTCAAATATGTGCATATCGGAAACTCTCGACAAATATGTATGCACGAAGGGCGCCAACGCCACTCAACTTCATTGGAACGTTGATCATTCGAGGGGTTCGTGGTATTGGTTGCATTGAAAACGGCGGATGAGCTGTTCTCAAAAACAAAGAGCTTGAAATAATTTAGCAGTTCTCGAACAAAAGAATCAATCCAGTCGAATAAAGTATTTAAAGCTTCACATTTTCTTCTGAAACTTTTACGCTTTATTTTTATGTTTATATCCTTGTCAAAGGATACGTCAACTTTTTATTATAATTCCTTGTAACCATCTATAATCGTCAAATATTTAAAACAAAAAATAAATTAAAGGCTTGAGTATGCAAACATTTCGGTTAAATCCAGAAATAATGTTTTATAGAAAATCCAAGAAGAAATTCAATTTCGTTATTATTTATTTCCCTATGCATTTTACAAATAAATAGGTATTCAACAATTATTCAAGAACAAAAACAATAGGTATATGCAATCATTGATTTACAATTTATTAAAAGAAAAGTAGCTCTCCATAAAACCACAAAAAAACACTTCCGTTTTTTCTCTAACAGGTACCTCCACACTGTGGATCCACAACTGTTACACCATAATCTGAGTGCAATTAACTCCCATAATCACAAGCTTCTCGTGAACACAGATCCTCGCGGTCCTCAAAACACAGGCCACGATCACTTTCAATCGTTGGATCCCTCGAAACAAGATTACATCCCGTCTCTCCCCTTGGAATATCGTTAAATATCTGAAAACCGGAAGCACAACTCGATTTCACCGGACGGGATACCGATATCCCGGCTCAACTTCAAATTAATCCGACGATCTCTTCGTTCGATTCGATTCGACCGCGTCTGGCCCCGTCATTCAGTCGTAATTTCTCCGAAACAAATTAAATGCATACGTTCTCTCGATCCCTATCCCCTCCTCCCCTTCCTCTCACTCTTCCGGGTGCCTCGCAGGAAAAGCCGAATCTCCTCTCGTTTCGTCGACTGATCGATACACGTCCGATAATTACGCTAATCTGGAAACGGTAACAACATGATCGAGGGCAGAAGCTGGCACGGATACCCGAGGTGGTGGTACGATCCTATCATCATCATCATCATCATCATCATCATCATCAACACCGGCTACACGGCCGGCTGTACACGCCGGATAATATTCGTACATATGTAGCGGCGCATTATTACGCATTATTAGTCGCTCGGCGGGCGCATGCGGCTCGCTCGACAGCATCGATTTCCCTCTATTATTGTCACTACGAATCCCGGTAGATCCAGCCGTCCCTATGAATGCCTACGCCTGGAGAGAGCCGTGATCCTGTTTCCAGCCGCACGGCCCGCGTCGATAAACGCGTGCTCTGACACATGCACGCAGCGATTGGTCTAGCGCGGTGAAAGAGACTCGTAGGAATCTCTATTTGTTCGAACTTGGTGGGAGATAAAATTTTGCTGGTGTTAACGACGATGGTGTTAATACTTAGTCAATTGAATGGGGAGATCTCCCATTTTTTCCTTGACAAAACGCTGCCGTTGATTCTATGTACTTACTTTTGTTATTAGTTAGTTTTGAACCAGTGTTGAATTTATTAATAATTGTGCTTTGGAAGAGCAGGAAATGCATTTGATGAACTGTGAACAACAGTAGTTCAAGACTAACTAATAACCAAAGTAAGTAGAATCAATGGTAACACCTTGTTGAGGAAAAAATGCGAGATCTTCCCATTTGGTTGGCTAAGTGTTAATAATGGTAATAAAGAATGGTGGTAGTATAACATAAGAAGCTTAGTCTAACAGCTCTTGTTTTGCTTTTATCCAAAGGACTCAACCAGCAAAACTCTCCTTTTTTCTAGTATAATAAACCCATTAAAACACCATGTGAATACCGACCGGATCGGCTCAATCCTACACGGAGCACTCGGTCGTCCTTTGATACTGTGTGACCGCCATTCGGCCACGTTTTTAACCCATTTGCATCAAAGCGCGGAATATTCCGCGAGCCACGACTGTCATTTATCACCGAACGTGGAATAATCCGTGGCCTGCGACTGCCTTCTATCACCAAGCGCGGAATAATCCGTGAGCTGTGAATTTCTTTCATTACCACTCTCGCTGAATCTTCTTTTCCATTTGCTACAGATCACATTTGATTCTTTTTGTGAGCATCTCATCTACATCGGTTCATTGTATTTTTGACAAATTTTACTTCTGTTATGAAAATCTCCATGAACAAATTCGGAAGTCGTCATGTGTACTGCATATACGACCGATCGCGCGCGATTATATTGAGTCAGTCGAACGTTTGCTGATGCTTGAACAAGGCAACTTAAGTAAAGTCATGATGCAAATGGGTTAATAACACAACACATGATTCGTAGAATACACTCAATAACAACACAATTCGAAATAGTACGGTATTCTGGCTGAGTCCCTAAATTGTAGGAGAAAAAGAATCGGCCGTTCCGGATTGCGCCTCGACCGAGAATCGAACCCTGGATCTTCTGCTTGTCAGGCAATTGCTTTAACCACTTAGCTGTTCAGACTTCAGCGGAAACTGTTCCTCTCCTAGTCTATTTAATAAACCCATACCGCAATTACCAGACGCAGATCCTACACATTACTTACTTTTTTATTCTTTAGTTATTCTTTGATAATAATACCACTGACGAAGCTAGAACTTTTAGCACCCGGGGCGATCTCTGAGTTTACCGCCCTCTTCAATAAACACAGAAATAGTATCAAAAGTCAAAACGACGCATAGGGAAATAAATTGAAACAATATGTTTATTTTTAAAGTAGAACTTTAATTTCAAGATCCTCCAAGATTATTTCTTTTTGCTTTTTTATTAACCAATTATTAATTAAGTAATAAAAATGACTAAGATAAGATAAGATACTAACTAAGATACTAACTAAGATAAGATACATAAATAAATAAGTCGTTGAAAAATGAAATAGTATCTTGTGTGAAAAATCCGCCCCCTCCACCCTCCACTAACTATGTCACTGAATAATACTATAATTGCTTTTAAATAATGATATTTAATATTATTTTAATCATTAACAGTGGTAATTATGATAAATTCTCTGTTTCTCAACTACCTTATCATAAACTACAGTTAGCAAGAGTGAAAAAACCCAGAAAAAATATTATCAAGGTTGATTACAACTTTCGACGAGGTAAAATGCCGAAGGGCTCCGTTTAAAATGCTCGTCAGCCCAAATTTGGACATCAATTTACGGCGAGTTCAGTGTACAAGCGTGTAGTTAGATTATCGTGTCTACGTTCAGGCGGGAAATAAGCAGAGTTCGAAATAAATTTTCGGGGCCCCGGTTCCTACGGCGATGTCGTCCTCGCGAGGGGCTCCTACTTTTCTTCTTTTTTTCGTTCACGACGACGAATTTCGACGTTGAAATTATCACTGCCCGAAGCGACGTCCGTGAGCCCGCAGGTCGGCACGCACGAAGAACGATAGACGAAGCAATTACCAGGCGAACGCGCCGGCTAATTTCACATTTTTCCGCGCCTCTATGTTATAATGTAACCAACGGAGTGACGATCGAGCGAATATTCCATTACACGAGCAATTTCCCGAAAATTATTCCAGGGCGGCGCGTGGCTAATAGAGGCGCGAGTGCGGCAAAGATGATTGCCTTTTAAGCGGAAAATTCAATTACCGTGCACAAGTGACCCAATTTATCTGGAGAATCCGAAATTCACGATCGACGCGACCGTTTGTGATACGGTTGTGCCCGGGAACAAAGGGAGCTTGAATCTCTGGCAGTGATTAATCCAGGAAACGCTGAAGAAAAAGTCTATTGGTTATAAAGAATATTAAAAATGTATCGCTTACATTTTTTTACGATATTTAATTAAATATCTCTGTTCACTTATTTATTTGTTTATTTTTCATTTTTATTATGGGTTTGCAAGGGACAAAAGAATATAAGATAAAATCGTAAAATATAAGATAGAATCGCAGATTGTTGTAATTTAATTTATTTGTGATTTAAATATTGATAGTATTATAAATGAATTTTAAAAAAGTTAATGAAATAATAGTGGTACTGACATTGTGAAGATAATATTAACTCTTTGCACTCGAAACGTGACTCTTAGTCACCAAATGATAATTTTGCGATTGTTCAAATCCAAGGGGTTAAATAGTCACATGAGTAAATTTTAGTGTTAACTAGACTAAATGAAGTTCAATATGAATAAATTTTAACCAATAATTTGGTTGTTGAAAATCTTTGAAATCGATATTATTGGACGACTATAAGTTACTTTTCGAGAGCAAAGGGTTAAACTTCATCAATGAAGACTATAAAAAAATGATAGTATTTCTAACGATTTTCTAATTGTAAGTATTATCATAAGTGTATTCTTAAAGAATGTTATTCCTACAGAAGTATGATAAAGTTATGGGATTCGGGATTCAATCTTCCTAGAGTTAACGGTGATGAATAAATTATCAAGGAAGGATAAAGTTCTGATTTTGGGCCATAATTCGGGAGCCAGACATAAGAATTGAGTAATAAAGGTTTATAGGCTACGCGTGCAACTTTATTCCGATTATGGAAATGTCTTATTACAAAAGTTTCTGGAATATTTCCAGCAGTGTACGTCGACGGAAGTTTAACGAGCTGGTAGTGGGTCAAGTGTTGCTGTAATCGCGCAATCTTGGCTCGTAAAACGACTGCCAATTCGTGTTTCCTTAGGTTATGCAATGCCACGATAATTTTACCTTTTTACAGATAGTCGTGTGAATAAAGCTCATTAAAATACGAGCTTTCTAAGTCATAATAATTCGTTAGTATGTCATGCCAGTCGTAAATTGTTTTATGTTTCGAGAAAAACTTGGAAAGCGTTTCAGGAGCTCTTGAAATTCATTATTCGGCTGATATTTCTAATCTTGACCTCGTAATTTGATAATTTACGATTTAATTACCTCTCTTTGTTAAAGTAACAAAGTAGTCATTGACATTACCTACCGTGTTGCCCCAGTTGCCTGCTCTCAGGGGTAAAATAGTCCGTCCACTATCATTTTATACAGGGTGTTCGGACGAAGCTAGGAGAAAATCGAAGGGGTAACTCTATGCAACATTCTAAGACGAAAATCAAGAGTAACAATATTGCGTTTGACGCTTTGTTTATTAGTTATAAACAAATAAGTAACGGGCTATTTTACGCCTGAGAGCAGGCAAACGGAGCATCATTGCGTAGTGATTGACGTTACCTACCGTGTACCCCGTTTGCCTATTTCCAGGCGTAACATAGCCCGTTTCTTTAGTTGCTTGTAACTAATAAACAAAGCGTCAAACGCAAAATTGTTACTCTTGATTTTCGTCTTAGAATGTTGTATAGAGTTACCTCTTAGTTGTCTCTGACGTTATCTACCATGTTGCCCCATTTGCCTACTCTCAGGCGTAAAACAGCCCGTTATTGATTTGCTTATAAGTAATAAACAAAGCGTCAAACGCAATATTGCTACTCTTGATTTTCGTCTTAGAATTGCACATAAAGTTACCCCTTCAATTTTCTCCTAGCTTCGTTCGAACATCCTGTATATTGATGGATTTGTGAGGGCGTATATATACGTCTTTAGCAGTCAAAGGGTTAATTTATAACCTTTCCTATAATATTACAATAATAATAAATAAAATAGTTTCTTTTTAAAAAGACCGGTAGATGTTTTCTTGCCCGTAACAAAATAAATCAAGCAGTAATCGTCGAGCAAACAGCAAGCAGACCATCACGTGCAAATGCAAGCTCGTGGCCACCGGTGACGTCAATTATCCGCGAAACTTTCCACGTCGCACGCGCGGGCCGATATTATCGCGAATATTGTTACAGGCAATTTTTCTGCCGCAGTTAGCCGATGAAAATAGGAACGGTCTTCCAGGTACACAATTATTTCTTCCTCCGGAAAGCCACAGAAACAGAGGGTGAATAACCGGGGGGAGGAAAGTTTCGAACAATCGCGTGCGGCGTGCGCGAGCACGAGCAGTAATTCCGAACGTGTGTCGCGTTCCCCATGTTTGATTTCATTTCCAATTGTACAACTTCATAATTCGTGTTCAGATTGTGAGTCGCGTCTCGTGACGATTTTCAATCTCTCTGTCCACGTGGAATTATTCTTTGGTTTCGTTACCATTTCATTTTACAAGAATAATCGAACGTCTGGAATGATTCGAGGAACTGATACTATTATCGGTATTATCATGGATTTTCTGCTTTTAACTCTTTATTACTTCTTTGTCAAGTATTACTTGACATCAGTTTTTATCAGAGTAACTCCTATGCAACTCGTCACTTTGTTTCTTTTTTATTTATAGAAATTGTCTTATTTTTTAATTAAAAAATTTAGAAGATTCACAAGTATAAGTTACAATAAAGTTTGAGAGTTATGTTTAATATAATTAATAAAAATAGAAACGTTTAAAATGAGTACCAATCAAGGAATTGTCGTTTAAAGTAAATTTTAAATAAAATACCTAAAATATTAGGAAGTTATAGGAAATAGAATTGAAAAATAATTCAGAGTGCAAAGGGTTAACGATGTAACGTTTAGTATAAACAGGATTCCTTCGCGTAGGTGATCTTCTATCACTCCTACAGTAGTAGATAAAATATTAAGACGACAGGACAATGTAAAACATAATTTTGTGGTTCTCAAATATTGTTTATCTATTTATTTTTATTATTGTTATGGTAGAACACTATTTATTGACTAGCATACAATATAAATTTTATTTACACTGTTATTTACTATTAATTTATTTATTTACAGTAACGGACGAAACTTTAAGACGACAGTACAATGTAGAACATAATTTTATGGTTCGCAAATATAGTTTATTATTTTTATTGTCGTTGAAGTAGAACACTATTTATCGATTAGCATAGAATAAAAATTTTATTTATACTGTTATTTATTATTAATTTATTTATTTACAGTAACGGACAAAAGTTTGACTATTTATTGACTAGCGTGAAATACAAATTTTATTTATACTGTTATTTCTTATTAATTAATTTATTTATTTTCTTTCACCCTTTAGCCTTAAACTTTTGTCCGCTACTGTATATCACTCCTACTTGATCACTTTGACGTTCTTCTGTCGTGTTACACAATTTTCAAACTCACCGTGAACACTTTCAGAAACGTCGAACCTTCTATCACAATTCAACCTAAAACTATTTCCATCGCGGATCCATGCTCGCACTATTGCGCATCCAAACGCGATTGCTCTCTAGCTGGACACTCTCGAAATGAACGAAACAAAAAAATACAGAAAAAAAGAGGAGCGAAAACAAACCGTGGGGCGATGTTTTATCGCCATTGTTCCATTATCGCTTGCAACGAGACGAAAAATTTACATTACAATTTATTTGCGCGGTCTCGGTAATTTTGCATCGAGCGGGACGAAAAAAAAAAAACAGAAACACGAAACACAAGAAAAATGGCGCGGCTGAAGGTTGATTTATCGCGCCGGCGCGCGCTATCAGCGACCTCCGCCGCTTCCGAAAATACAAATCGGTTTAATTGCGCGGAAAATTTTTGGCCGGCGTCGGCACGCTCGCAATGCGCATTAATAAACCGACGGAAGGGCTGGGGAATAAAGGATTCCTGAGGGGGCGGACCGAACATTTCGTATCCACCTTCGTCCCTCCGGTGAATTAAGCTTTTGTTTAATCGCGTCGACCGTCACACTTCGGCGGAACGTTGACGGTAATGCGACGCGTGAATGAGAACCGGCCGAGAGGAAACCGGTTATAATGTCGCGGAATTACGATGTTCATTAGCCGTTTCCGCTGTGGCAAATATTTCTTTCCTGTTTATTGCTGATTTTGTTTTCGGCTCGTCCAATTGCACGCTCGGGCTTTGTAAAGGTTTTGCTGAACAACGGGATCCGCGGAGACGGTGGACATTTTGTTTTTTTGTTACGCTATTCAACCCCTTTGTGGAGTTATTAGTAGTATACACCGAAGGTTTATAACCTTACAAATTTACAACATTTACATGCATTGCACAAGTGTTAACATGTATAATATTCTAATCTTGGAACTTATTCCAATTGACCTGCTTAATAATTATACTTCGGGTAACAGATTGGTTACTGACTGAATTACAGTAACGGCCAAAAGTTTAAGACTAAAGGGTGAAAGAAAATAAATAAATAAATTAATAAGAAATAACAGTAGAAATAACATTTGTATTCTAATAATTAAAAAACATTGATCAAAAATATATTATTAAATTTATTAAACAAATAGTAATTATATTTTACATTATCCTGTTGTCTTGAACTTTCGTCTTACTTATGTCTTAAGCTATCGCTACTGTATGTGTAATTATAGTTACCTGATGTGTGCAGCTATAGATACAATTTATGATTTTTAAGGAACTGATGTATGATAATAAGAGGAGGGATAATTGGTTTGCTTAAAAAGATGTCTATCCAGTACGGAGGAAAGTATCCTTTATGACAATGCTTGCGGATTAATTCAATAGCCATATTAGATAATTGACGGTGGACGTTGATGCTTGTAGAGTTTATGAAGCTTATTTTATTTTACGGACGCTGCAAAAATGTATCAAATTCACTGCTTCCGTCGGAGTTAGGTTCGCGTTGATTCATTAGCATCTCTCTTGGTTTTCATCAGTCAGAAAGCTTTGAGAGATTAAAAAAATGCAACAAAGACGACAGATAAAAAAGCAGAGATGCCATTCAGAGCTGTTTATTAAAAGGTAGATGTTTTGCTTTGCTAGATGAGGTTTCTTTTTTAGCAACATCATAGTGTATAACTTTGGAACTAATCTTTTAGGCAGACCTATACGTACGACCCTAATTTCACCATTACTAATTAATTTTTATGTATAACTAACTTCCTGGCAATACAATAAAAATAAAGGACCATGAAATTCGTTTTTTTTTTAATTTATCAATTAACGATACTCAACCATTTTAGTGAAAATAAGTTAATTTACCCTTACAGTAGCGGACAAATGTTTAAGACCAAAGGGTAAAAGAAAATTAATTAATTAATAAGAAATAACATTATAAATAAAATTTGTATTCTATGCTAATCAATAAATAGTGTTCTATCATAACGACAGTAAAAATGAGTAGATAAACAATATTTGCGAATCATAAAATTACAAAAAGTTTTATCAAAAATATGTTATTAAATGTATTAATAAATAGTAATTATAATTCACATTGTCCTATCGTCTTAAACATTTGTCTGTTACTCTATATAGGTACATTTCCCTCTAAAGAAACGATGCAAATTATTTTTCTTCGATACTTTGCTCGCCTGCTATATCAATATTTATTGCCATAACATTTAAATACCTGCACGTATCTGAGAAACAAACTAATAAATAAAAATAGATGAACTTTTTTCCTGTCTTAATAAATTCGTCCCTCAAGAGATTAAATTTATGTCTACTGTTATAATTGCCGCACAGCAAACGGAAGCGCGAAATGAAGGGGAGAAGATAGAAATAACGGTTGTGCAAGAAGCTCTTCCTGCCCCCCACCCC
>JAOPTO010000375.1:0-24440 GCA_033822845.1 Tetrapedia diversipes | reverse complement strand
TTTTTTATTTCACTTTTTGTATATTTATTTATTTATTTATTTATTTATCTTAATTTTTGACTACCTGGGTGTATCCCTTTTGTTACACCCAGCTCTAGTATTTTAACTCGAAAATTAGCAATATACACTTTGACGCCAGTCCCGGCTTGTGCGGTAACACCATGGCGGCAAATACCACCAATGTGGTAATCATAAAATACCCGTTTCCGCCAGAGTTTCGATGCCCGTTCTGCTACAATAGCAGAGCGGTGCTTAAAAAGGGCGCGGGCGTTTATCAGCGGCATGAGGACCTGGGAAAACATCTCAGGCTCCACCACCCCGGCGCAGTACGGAAGTTCGTCTGTGCTGAGTGCGGCTTCACTGACTCCAGTGCGTATGCACTGAAGAAGGTGAGGAAGCATCACGCAGACGGTCACGGAGCCGTCGGGGGGGAAAGTGCCCCTGCTAATCTCCCGACCCCTTCCCCGGGAGTAGCCGCCCCCACAAGCCCGGGACTGGAAGCCGAGACGCGTCTCTCCGTCCCTGTCTATACGACCGAGGCGGAGATTCGGGACACGCTCCTGCCGAGCGATCCTCCCCCCCCACCCTCTCGGGTTGGCGCAACACGTAGGACAAGCGCCCCAACGACAGCAGTCGCCCCAAGGAAGAGGACGGCGGTGTCAAAGCCGACGGCCGCTCCTAAAAAGACGTCAACCTCCACCACCACCAGGAGCATAGCGACCCTGCTGCGACGGGCGCCGCCCAACCCGCCAGCAACTACATCCGCGGGGAGGAAGAGGCCGACGCCGGAGAAGTCTCCACCAGCCACGGCGTCGGCCGGCAGTCCACCAGCCACCAGGGGGAGCTCGACGGGCACCACGAGCCGGCACTCGGCGGGCAGACGGACCCCGCCGTCGGGGCCACGTCGGTCCGGGGAGAAGAGGGGACAAGGGGGCGGGGGCTCCACCACCAGCAACCCCCGCTCCTCCACGTCATCTGGAGGGGCCGCTCCGAAGAGGGCCAAGGAGGGAGCGGTCAAGATGTCCCCGCCACCTGGACCGCAGAAGAGGATAGCCCCGACGAAGAGGGTGACCCCAACCACCACCTACGCGGAGGTCACCCGGGGGATGTCGCCCGTGCTGGCCGAAGCCGCTGCCGTGTCGCGCGCGGCCCGGGCCTTGCCCATCTCGCCCGGTGTCGCGCAAGCGACGGGGGATGCGACGACTACGCCATCCCCCCGGGGAGTACCTGCCACCTGTACTCCCCCCACCACAACAACGGTGACGACGGCTACAACAACAACGCCGTCGTGCAGCGGCTCGGCTAGACTACTAACAGCCACGACGACGACGACGATGGTCTGCGGCGGGCCAATCCCTACGGCGGCCGTGACCATTAGTAACATCTATGTAGGGGCGGCTATACTAACCGGGAGGTCGCCGGTGGGACTGTCCATCTCCCCACCGGCCGCCCCGCCCGTTACCAGGGCGCGGGCGAGGAGGGCTACAACAGAACCTCCCGAGGCCGCCCCAAAGAAGAGGAGGAGGGGGACCACACCAGGCCCGTCCCCCTCCAAATCACCGGCCGCCGGGGGTGAGGCATCACCACCGGCCGCAGACCGCTCCACCCCAAGGAGGAGGACTCGGGCAACCTCACTTCCGCCCGAGTCCAGGAGCAGAAGAGAGGGGCTGCGCCAAAGGAACATCGTGGGAGCAGCCGGGGTCCCCGCACTCACCAAGGGGGCCCCAGGGGTGGAGCCGAAACCCAAAGGTAGGGTGGCCGCGAGGGTCCACAAATCCCCCTCGCTCAGCCCCCTACCAACCATAAGGGAATCGTCGTCGGAGTCAGACGAGTGCCGAGCCGACGAGGAGTGGAGGACCGTCGGTGCATCCAGAAGGAAGAGCGGCAGGAGGAGGGTTGGGCGTCTGGAGGACACTCCGTCGCCCAGGGTCGTACCGGAGAGGAAGCGGCCGTCGCCAGCACAAGTTGAGGAGGAGAAGAAAGAGACACCGCCGGCGCCAATCCGAGTGGCGCGCCAGGTGGGAGGAGGCGACGGACCTCGGCGGGGGCCCGAAGTAATAGATAATAAAACTGTTAATTTTAAGGTTAGATTAGTGACAGATCGGGCAACGAGCCCGATCCGTTTTCTGACGCCGAGCGGTACCGGTGAGTGTTTATCCAGTGAAGTGGCCAGTCGCCCCGGGCCAAACCGGGGCTGGCAGCAAAATAAGTGCACATGTGGAGCGGCGGGTAACAACCCCGCCAGCAATAATAGTAGATTCGCGGGAAGGAGCCGAAACCCCACGTCAAGGGTATTCTCCCGCGTCGCGGAGTCAAGGGCCGCGTCGACGTCGCGGAGGGGAGGCAATACTGCCGAACCCGAAGCTGTCGATGTAGACGCCCAGCCCGTCGCCACTCGGAGCCCTTCCCAGGGAGGGACCGGGTCGCGCCGGGGCGGGCTAGCGGGCCCGCGTTACTCCAGACCGCGTCGAGGTGGTCTGCCCACATCGGTACCCCCGCCGCGATCGACTAGCGCCACACGCGTCCCCCGTGAAAGCGATCGTCACGAGGAACTGTCCGGCACTGCCCGGTCTTTTGGGCCCGCTCAGGGGTCCAGGGCCGCCGCAGCTGCCATCAGGGCACAACTCGTGGCGATGGCGGAAGCGGTGGAGACGCCCGAACAACTCGAGGACCTTGCCACTGAGTTGGCAAGGTTCTTCGGTGGCAAGATCGCCGCGGGAGCCGATGAGGCAACATCGACCGCCTCAAACGCGGGACTCGGTCGGCAGAGGGCGACGGCGAGCAGACGGGACCGTCGTCCCGGTATGGGTCTCCAATCGCGAGAGACCGGAGCCCCGGAAAGTGGAACGGGACGGGTGGAAGAGGCAACTCGCCTCCAACGCCTGTTCAGGGCGGACCGAAAGCGCGCAGTCCAGGAGGTGCTTCAGAGCCCTCCTGAGCACTGCCAAGTGCCTATGGATGTGGTCCATAGGCACTTCACTAACATCTATACGCGACGTGTCCCCTCTGGACAGGTGCCTTTGGCTCAGTATGAGGCCCCTATTGAGGGCTCTAATGAGCGCCTGGTGTCCGACAGGTAGCCCGTCGGCTCGGGAGGATGAAAAAGTCCTCTCCGGGTCCAGACGGCCTCACCTATCTCGACTTGCGACGGAAGGACCCAGGCTGCATCCCTTTAACGGCGACCTTCAACGCCTGCCGCCGTACTGAGCACGTCCCGGGAAGCTGGAAGGGGTCGTCCACTATTCTTGTTTACAAGAAGGGCGACCGGGATGACCTCGCGAATTGGAGGCCCATAGCGCTGGGGGACGTAATCCCAAAACTGTTCGCGGCCGTCCTCGCCGACCGAATCTCGCGCTGGGCCGCTGAAAACCAACGGCTTTCCCAGGCCCAAAAGGGCTTCCTGCCGCACGAGGGGTGCCACGAGCACAACTTCGTGCTGCAGGAAATCCTGGAGGACGCGGAAAGGAGCAAACGCGAAGTGGTAGTGGCGTGGTTGGATCTTTCCAACGCGTTTGGATCGATCCCCCATTCCATTATCACGGACTCGCTGGTCCGCACCGGCGTACCCCGCTCCCTCCTGAATCTCGTCAGCAACCTGTATACAGGTTGTTGGACGAAGGTAAGGACTTCGAGCGGCTACACGGGGCGGATCAGCATGGAATCCGGAGTCAGGCAGGGGTGCCCCCTCTCCCCAATATTGTTTGACCTGGCGATCGAGCCGTTGGTCCACATGGCCAGCGTCTCGGGAGTCGGGTACGACGTATTGGGACAAGAGGTGACAGCCCTGGCCTACGCTGACGACATAGCTGTTGTCACGAGCACTCCGGAGGACATGCAAGGGCTGCTGTGCGCAGCCGAGGAAGTGGCAGCAGCTCTCGGCCTATCCTTCAACCCGAGTAAGTGTGCAACCTTGCACGTTACAAAGGTTGGAGGAGTGGCCGAGACTCAGTTCACCCTCGGAGGAGTACTCGTTCCCCCCTTGAAGCGAGGTGAGTCGTATGACCATCTCGGGGTCGCGACGGGGGTTCGCGTCGACCCGACCCCACTTCCAACCATCGAAGGCCTGCTTCGGGATTTGCACAGGCTAGACACCTCTCTGTTGGCTCCGTGGCAGAAGGTCGAGACGGTAGCAAGTTTTCTGCTGCCGCGACTCGACTTTTTGCTGCGGGGCGCCAGAGTGAGGAAGGCACCCCTGAAAGAAGCCGACCGTATCCTAAAGCGAACGGTCAAGGCTTGGCTGTGCCTGCCTCAACGTGCCAGTGCGGAAGTAGTCTACATCCCCCCCTCCCAGGGTGGTTGTGGGCTGCTTCCCCTGGCAGATCTCGCCGACGTGATGACGATCGGACACGCATTCAGAATGCTGAATGCGGAGGACGACGTCGTCGCGTCAATAGCGAGATCAGCGTTGCTCGTGACCGTTCGCCAGAAGATCGGTCGTGCCCCGGACAACCGGTACCTTGCGGAGTACCTGTCGGGCTCTTTGGCCGGGGACTTCGCAAGGCCTTCCACAGGTCGCACCTCGTTCTGGGCGCAGGTGAGGGCTGCCTGTGCAAGGACCGGAGCGCGCATCGGTGTCAATTGGAGGCGGGATGAGGGTCGACGCGAGCTCTCTGTCGAGTTACGACCCCCAAACGGACGCTCTGTCCTCGTGCCGCCCGCTGCCAAAGGGCTTATTATTCGCCGGTTGAGGTCCGCAGTGATGGATCACTACTTGGGATCGCTTCTCAAGAAGCGTGACCAAGGGAAGGTGTTCGATGCCACCTCCCGGCATGGAGTGAGTAACCACTTCATGCGTACGGGAGGTTTTATCCGCTTCGCCGACTGGCGGTTCGTCCATCGAGCTCGACTCGACGTGCTCCCCTTAAATGGGGCGCGTCGGTGGGGTGAGTTGGATCGCCGCTGTCGGCGTTGTGGATATGAGGCGGAGACCCTTCCTCATGTGCTCCAACACTGCGGACTTCACGCGGCGGCCCGGCAGCTGCGGCACGACAACATCGTCCGTCGGATCGCAAAAGCGATCCGGCTTCCGGGGGAGATCCGGGTGAACAGGCCGGTTCCGGGTGCTGATGACAGCACAGCGGCCCTGCGTCCCGACATTGTCGTGGCGCACGAGTCGTCAAGAACCGTCGTGCTGGTAGACGTAGCCGTGCCGTTCGAGAACACCTTCGGCGCAATCGAGGAAGCGAGGCTGGCCAAGGTACAAAAGTACCAGCCCCTCGCGGACTCGTTGCGTAGGCGCGGCTACCGGGTGCTAGTCGACGCGTTCGTCGTCGGCGCCCTGGGAGCCTGGGACCCGGGGAACGAGTACGTCCTGGACGTGCTGCGCGTCTCATCAGGATATGCCTCCCTGATGAGACGTCTCTTAACATCAGAGACAGTAGCCTGGTCCAGAGACGTCTACGTCGAGCACGTTTCGGGGATAAGGCAGTATTCCCGAACCGATGCGACGACAGGCGTGGCCGCTACTGACTCCGCGACTCGGGAGAATCCCATCCGTGATATACCTGAAAATGACGTGGGGTAAAATTAAAATTAAAATGAAAGCCAATATCAAAAACTAAATCCAAACAGGCTCAGTAACGCAATAAGTAGAAATTAAAATTCCCGCCGCTCAATCATAATATTAAGAATTAAATTTCCGATGATTGCAGCTCTCTAGAACGAAGTATGTTTTTATTCATTCTCCATAGCTCACCGGTACCGCTCGTAGGTGACTATTCTGAATTGTATGATTAAGCCCGGCCTGCCGGGAGGGGTAGCGAGCCCCTGTGCTTAGAAATATATGTATTGACGACCCCGCCCTGGCTTTATACACCAGGGTAGGGGGAATATTTTATCGATTAACTTAATCTCGGGGGGTATTGTCCCCAGAGATGTAACATAATTCATAATTAAGAGGCACGGCGAGCCGCTTCAGACTGTAAAATTACTGTATTCATCCCTGGGGCTTCGGCCCCGGGGAAACATTTATTGTTAAATAAAAGGCTTAATCTGTTCTTATCAGCTTAATATCTGATACACTCTCCATCGGAGAGTCAGAATATTAGTCTGATTTTTGGAGCTCGGCGGTAGACGGGAGCTCGCTCCTCCTCCGCCTTGGGTCGGACCTGTTTTGCAGTTCCGCAGGACTCGGCCCACGTGAGATAGCTCCATATATAGTTTCTTTTTCTTTGTTTTATTCTATTTATTTATTTTCTTTTATATTCTGACTCTCCTTCCTAAAAAGTGCGTGCGGTAAAGTGTGTTTTCGCGAGTGATAAGTGGTGCGCGAGTGGTTCCTGCCTGGCTACCTGTGGTGGACTTTTTTGAGGTAAGAATTGGTCAATTTGCTGCATGAGCTGGTGAAGGGTCAGATTTGTCTTGCACAAATCTTTGGGAAAATTTTGAATTTTTGATTTTCGCGGTTATTTTGTGCCCGCGGGACCGCCGGACCGCCGACGGACCTGCGCGGACGGTCCGAATTGGACCCCTCCTGCCCGCGCGAATTTTTCGCAACGGCGGGTTGTATTTGAATCGCCGTAGAGTCTTGCATGTTTTAATTTTTAACAGCTATCGGTGACGCTGGTCGCCACCCTTAGCTGGATCCCGTGACCCGGATCCGGTGCGGCCGGTTGGCCGGTTCGCGCCCTTTTGCTGGCCGCGTGCTCCCGGAAAGTCGCCCGCTGCCGCGGGCTCCGGGAAGACTAGGCCAACCCTAATTGGGTAGTAGTTTTTAAATTAGAGTCAAGTTTGTATTTTTTAGTGATCGGGGTACGTTCCCTCTTTACAGGAACGTAACTCGATCCGTTGTCCACCCCCGGTACCAGCCCGCCTGGTAGAAAAGTGCTCCTGGATTGATCGGGCGATCCGACGGTCCAGGGAGACCCAATTCCGGGAATTCATTCCCGTGTGAATTCTGTGTTTTTTGTTCGTTCATTTGTCTCTTCAAGTGGCGGCTCATCCCTGGCAACGGGGACAGCCGGCACTCGCGAGGCGGGAGAAGCAGCTAGCCCCTCGCGCGCTAGCTGTCACTGTTTTTTGTACGCATCCTTGTTTATTTATTTATTTATTTATTCTTGTTGCGTTGGCCGGGGTGCTTTAGGTCTAGTCATATTTTAAATACTATTTATTTATTTATATTTATTTTTCTACACTGCGTTATTTGTATTTATTTGTTTATTTATTAAAGTTTTAACCTGACGACCTAGCGGAACTGTTTTATTTTATTTTACCATATTTTATCTTATTTATTATTATTGCGCGTCGCCCCCGGCCCCTCGTGTTTGTTTTGTTGTTTATTTACTACCGCGGAGAGTTTGAACCCTTTAATCTATTGTACAGTTAGGATAAGAACGGATTTTATTTTATTGCATTTTACTTTTACATTTTCTTTTATATTTATTTATTTATTTATTTATTTATTTTAACTCTTGACTACCTGGGTGTATCCCTTTTGATACACCCAGCGTAAGTATTTTAAAAATCAATAAAATAGAGATAAGTACACCGGTTCCGGACTCGCGAGGTTCCACCATGGCGGCTAATACCACCAACGTGGTAGTCATAAAATTCCCGTTCCCGCCACAATTTGAGTGCCCCTACTGTTTTAACAGTAGGGCAGTATTAAAAAAGGGCGCGGGCGTGTACCTGCGACACGAGGACCTAGGAAAACATCTTAGGCTCCACCACCCTGGCGCAGTACGCCAGTTTGTCTGCGAAGTTTGCGGATTCACCGACGACAGCGCATATGCGCTGAAGAAGGTGAAGAAGCACTTCGCCGACGGTCACGGAGACGTCGGGGTGGCCAGTGTCGCGGTTACCCGCCCGACCCCTCCCGCGGGTGCCGCCCCCGCGAGTTCGGAGCCGGCGGCCGAGACGCGACTCTCCGTCAAGGTCTACACGACCGAGGCGGAGATCAGGGACACGCTCCTGCCGAGCGATCCTCCCCCCCCACCCTCTCGGGTTGGCGCAATGAAAAAGATCAGCGCTCCAGCGACAGCGGTCGCAACAAAAAGAAAGGCGGCGGTGTCCAAGGTGACGGCCGCCACGAAGAGGAGTTCGACTACCACCGCGAACATCGCGACCCTGCTGCGACGGGCGCCGCCCAACTCAGCAGCAGTAACATCAGCAGCGAGGGTGCCGACGCCGGAGAACCGGCCACCTGCTACGGCGTCGGCAGGCCGAACATCAGCCACCGGGGGAGCCTCGGCAGTCCCCACCAGCCGACACTCGGCGGGTCGACGGACCCCGCCGCCGGGGCCCAGTGGGTCCGGGGAGAAGAGGGGGCAGAAGAGCGGGGGCACCACCACCAAGAACCCCCGCTCCTCCAAGTCACCGGGAGAGGCCGCCCAGAAGAGGACCAAGGCTGGGGCGGCCAAATCGCCCCCCCCCACCCGGACCACTGAGGAAGAAAGAGGAGAAGATGATTGCCCCGGCGAGGAGGGTGACCCCCACCACGACCTTTGCGGAGGTCACCAGGGGGCCGTCACCCGTGCTGGCCGAAGCCGCTGCCATATCGCGCGCGGCCCGGGCGCTACCAACCATGCCCGTGGTCGCGCTGCCGTGGGGGGACACGAGGACTACACCGTCCCCCCGGGGGGTGCCCACCACCTGCACCCCCCCCACATCAACACCTGTGGTGACGGCAACAACGACAACGCCGTCATGCAGCGGCCAGGCCAACATCTCGACAACGACGACCACGACGACGACCGTCTGCAGCGGGCCAATACCCTCGGCGGCGATACATGAAAGCGCCATCTATAGAGGGGCGGCTATACTGACCGGGAGTTCGCCGGTGGGACTCTACATCTCCCCACCGGCCGCCCCGCCCGTTACCAGGGCGAGGGCGAGGAGGGCTTCGACAGAACCTCCCGAGGCCGCCCCGAAGAAGAGGAGGAGGGGGACCACTCCAGGCCCGTCCCCCCCCAAATCGCCGGCCGCCGGGGGTGAGGCCTCACCACCTGCTGCAGACCGCTCCACCCCGAAGAGAAGGACTCGGGCGACGTCCCTTCCGCCCGAGTCTAGGCAGAGAAGAGAGGGGCTGCGCCCCAGGACCATCGTGGGTGCAGCCGGGGTCCCCGCTTCCACCAAGGGGGCCCCAGGGGTGGGGCAGAAGCCTAAGGGTAGGGTGGCGGCGGGGGATCGCAAGTCCCCCTCGCTTAGCCCCCTACCGACCATCAGGGAGTTGTCGTCGGGGTCCGACGAGTGCTCGGCAGAAGAGGATGGGTGGCGGACTGCCACCAGGAGAAGAGGACCAGGCAGGAGAGGTGTTGGGCGGCTGAAAGACACACCGTCGCCCAGGGTCGCGCCGACGAGGGAGCGGCCGTCGCCTGAACAAGTCGTGGAGGAGAAGAAGAGGAGAACACCGCCGGCGCCAACTCGAGTGGCGCAACAGGTGGGAGGAGGCGACGGACCTCGGCGGGGGCCCGAAATTATAGAAAATAGATTAATTTTAAATAATTTTAAAATTGTGACGGATCGGGCGACAAGCCCGATCAAATTTATGACGCCGAGCGGTACCGGCGAGAGTGTTAACAGTGTTGTGGTGAGTCACCCCGGTCCAAACCGGGGTCGACAAAAGGATAAAAAGTGCACTTGTGGAGCGGCGGGAAATAACCCCGCCAGCAATAGAAACGGAAACGCGGGAAGGAGCCGAAATCCCATGTCAAGGGTATTCTCCCGCGTCGCGGAGTCAAGGGCCGCGTCGACGTCGCGGAGGGGAGGCAATACTGCCGAACCCGAAGCTGTCGATGTAGACGCCCAGCCCGTCGCCACTCGGAGCCCTTCCCAGGGAGGGACCGGGTCGCGCCGGGGCGGGCTAGCGGGCCCGCGTTACTCCAGACCGCGTCGAGGTGGTCTGCCCACATCGGTACCCCCGCCGCGATCGACTAGCGCCACACGCGTCCCCCGTGAAAGCGATCGTCACGAGGAACTGCCCGGCACTGCCCGGTCTTTTGGGCCCGCTCAGGGGTCCAGGGCCGCCGCAGCTGCCATCAGGGCACAACTCGTGGCGATGGCGGAAGCGGTGGAGACGCCCCAACAACTCGAGGACCTTGCCACTGAGTTGGCAAGGTTTTTCGGTGGCAAGATCGCCGCGGGAGCCGATGAGGCAACATCGACCGCCTCAAACGCGGGACTCGGTCGGCAGAGGGCGACGGCGAGCAGACGGGACCGTCGTCCCGGTATGGGTCTCCAATCGCGAGAGACCGGAGCCCCGGAAAGTGGAACGGGACGGGTGGAGGAGGCAACTCGCCTCCAACGCCTGTTCAGGGCGGACCGAAAGCGCGCAGTCCAGGAGGTGCTTCAGAGCCCTCCTGAGCACTGCCAAGTGCCTATGGATGTGGTCCATAGGCACTTCACGAACATCTATACGCGACGTGTCCCCTCTGGACAGGTGCCTTTGGCTCAGTATGAGGCCCCTATTGAGGGCTCTAATGAGCGCCTGGTGTCCGACCTGACCCAGGTCGAGGTAGCCCGTCGGCTCGGGAGGATGAAAAAGTCCTCTCCGGGTCCAGACGGCCTCACCTATCTCGACTTGCGACGGAAGGACCCAGGCTGCATCCTTCTAACGGCGACTTTCAACGCCTGCCGCCGTACTGAGCACGTCCCGGGAAGCTGGAAGGGGTCGTCCACTATTCTTGTTTACAAGAAGGGCGACCGGGATGACCTCGCGAATTGGAGGCCCATAGCGTTGGGAGACGTAATCCCAAAACTGTTCGCGGCCGTCCTCGCCGACCGAATCTCGCGTTGGGCCGTTGAAAACCAACGGCTTTCCCAGGCCCAAAAGGGCTTCCTGCCGCACGAGGGGTGCCACGAGCACAACTTCGTGCTGCAGGAAATCCTGGAGGACGCGGAAAGGAGCAAACGCGAAGTGGTAGTGGCGTGGTTGGATCTTTCCAACGCGTTTGGATCGATCCCCCATTCCATTATCACGGACTCGCTGGTCCGCACCGGCGTACCCCGCTCCCTCCTGAACCTCGTCAGCAACCTGTACACAGGTTGTTGGACGAAGGTAAGGACTTCGAGCGGCTACACGGGGCGGATCAGCATGGAATCCGGAGTCAGGCAGGGGTGCCCCCTCTCCCCAATTTTGTTCGACCTGGCGATCGAGCCGTTGGTCCACATGGCCAGCGTCTCGGGAGTCGGGTACGACGTATTGGGACAAGAGGTGACAGCCCTGGCCTACGCTGACGACATAGCGGTTGTCACGAGAACTCCGGAGGACATGCAAGGGCTGCTGTGCGCAGCCGAGGAAGTGGCAGCAGCTCTCGGCCTATCCTTCAACCCGAGTAAGTGTGCAACTCTGCACGTTACAAAGGTTGGAGGAGTGGCCGAGACTCAGTTCACCCTCGGAGGAGTACTCGTTCCCCCCTTGAAGCGAGGTGAGTCGTATGACCATCTCGGGGTCGCGACGGGAGTTCGCGTCGACCCGACCCCACTTCCAACCATCGAAGGCCTGCTTCGGGATTTGCACAGGCTAGACACCTCTCTGTTGGCTCCGTGGCAGAAGGTCGAGACGGTAGCAATTTTTCTGCTGCCGCGACTCGACTTTTTGCTGCGGGGCGCCAGAGTGAGGAAGGCACCCCTGAAAGAAGCCGACCGTATCCTAAAGCGAACGGTCAAGGCTTGGCTGTGCCTGCCTCAACGTGCCAGTGCGGAAGTAGTCTACATCCCCCCCTCCAAGGGTGGTTGTGGGCTGCTTCCCCTGGCAGATCTCGCCGACGTGATGACGATCGGACACGCATTCAGAATGCTGAATGCGGAGGACGACGTCGTCGCGTCAATAGCGAGATCAGCGTTGCTCGTGACCGTTCGCCAGAAGATCGGTCGTGCCCCGGACAACCGGGACCTTGCGGAGTACCTGTCGGGCTCTTTGGCCGGGGACTTCGCGAGGCCTTCCACAGGTCGCACCTCGTTCTGGGCGCAGGTGAGGGCTGCCTGTGCAAGGACCGGAGCGCGCATCGGTGTCAATTGGAGGTGGGATGAGGGTCGACGCGAGCTCTCTGTCGAGCTACGACCCCCAAACGGACGCTCTGTCCTCGTGCCGCCCGCTGCCAAAGGGCTTATTATTCGCCGGTTGAGGTCCGCAGTGTTGGATCACTACTTGGGATCGCTTCTCAAGAAGCGTGACCAGGGGAAGGTGTTCGATGCCACCTCCCGACATGGAGTGAGTAACCACTTCATGCGTACGGGAGGTTTTATCCGCTTCGCCGACTGGCGGTTCGTCCATCGAGCTCGACTCGACGTGCTCCCCTTAAATGGGGCGCGTCGGTGGGGTGAGTTGGATCGCCGCTGTCGGCGTGGTGGATATGAGGCGGAGACCCTTCCTCATGTGCTCCAACACTGCGGACTTCACTCGGCGGCCCGGCAGCTGCGGCACGGCAACATCGTCCGTCGGATCGCAAAAGCGATCCGGCTTCCGGGGAAGATCCGGATGAACAGACCGGTTCCGGGTGCTGATGACAGCACAGCGGCTCTGCGTCCCGACATTGTCGTGGCGCACGAGTCGTCAAGAACCGTCGTGCTGGTAGACGTAGCCGTGCCGTTCGAGAACACCTTCGGCGCAATCGAGGAAGCGAGGCTGGCCAAGGTACAAAAGTACCAGCCCCTCGCGGACTCGTTGCGTAGGCGCGGCTACCGGGTGCTAGTCGACGCGTTCGTCGTCGGCGCCCTGGGAGCCTGGGACCCGGGGAACGAGTACGTCCTGGACGTGCTGCACGTCTCATCAGGATATGCGTCCCTGATGAGACGTCTCTTAACATCAGAGACAGTAGCCTGGTCCAGAGACGTCTACGTCGAGCACGTTTCGGGGATAAGGCAGTATTCCCGAACCGATGCGACGACAGACGTGGCCGCTACTGACTCCGCGACTCGGGAGAATCCCATCCGCGAAATACCCGAAAATGACGTGGGGTAAAATCGAACATGAAAATGGCTCAGAAACGGAGTAGGTAGAAAATGAAAATAAAAAAAATTCCCGCCGCTCACTCAGGACATTAAGAATTTAACTTCAATGCAATACTCAAAAATAAAGTATGTACTTATATATTCTCCATAGCTCACCGGTACCGCTCGTAGGTGACTATTTCTCTATTTTGTGATTAAGCCCGGCTTGCCGGGAGGGGCAGCGAGCCCCTTTGCTTAGAATTATATTTATTGACGACCCCGCCCGGGCTTTATACACCCGGGTAGGGGGAATATTTTATTAACTCAATCTCGGGGGGTATTGTCCCCTGAGATACGACATAATTTATACATAAGAAGTTCGGCAAGCCGTTTTAAATGGTAACAATCTCTGTATCCATCCCCGGGGCTTCGGCTCTGGGGAAACATTTATTGAAAAATAAACATGCTTTATCTGTTCTTATCAGCTTAATATCTGATACACTCTCCATCGGAGAGTCAGAATATTAGTCTGATTTTTGGAGCTCGGCGGTAGACGGGAGCCCGCTCCTCCTCCGCCTTGGGTCGGACCTGTTTTGCAGTTCCGCAGGACTCGGCCCACGTCTGATAGCTCCATATATAGTTTCTTTTTCTTTTATTTATTATCTATTTTCTTTTTAAATATTCTGACTCTCCTTCCTAAAAAGTGCGTGCGGTAAAGTGTGTTTTCGCGAGTGATAAGTGGTGCGCGAGTGGTTCCTGCCCTGGATACAAGTGGTGGACTTTTTGAGGTAAGAATTGGTCAATTTGCTGCATGAACTGGTGAAGGGTCAGTTTGCCTTGAGCAAACTTCTGGGAAAATTTTGAATTTTTGAATTGTCGCGGTCATTCTGTGCCCGCGGGACCGCCGGACCGCCGACGGACCTGCGCGGACGGTCCGAATTGGACCCCTCCTGCCCGCGCGAATTTTTCGCAACGGCGGGTTGTATTTGAATCGCCGTAGAGTCGTGCATGTTTTAAATTTTTAACAGCTATCGGTGACGCTGGTCGCCACCCTTAGCTGGATCCCGAGACCCGGATCCGGTGCGGCCGGTTGGCCGGTTCGCGCCCTTTTGCTGGCCGCGTGCTCCCGGAAAGTCGCCCGCTGCCGCGGGCTCCGGGAAGACTAGGCCAACCCTAATTGGGTAGTAGTTTTCAAATTAGAGTCAAGTTTGTATTTTAGAGTGATCGGGGTACGTTCCCTCTTTACAGGAACGTAACTCGATCCGTTGTCCACCCCCGGTACCAGCCCGCCTGGTAGAAAAGTGCCCCTGGATTGATCGGGCGATCCGACGGTCCAGGGAGACTGAATTCCGGGAATTTATTCCCGTGTGAATTTTGTGTGTTTCTTTGCTCGTTCATTTGTCTTTTTAAGTGGCGGCTCATCCCTGGCAACGGGGACAGCCGGCACTCGCGAGGCGGGAGAAGCAGCTAGCCCCTCGCGCGCTAGCTGTCACTGTTTTTTTGTACGCATTCTCGTTTATTTATTTATTTATTTTTGTTGCGTTGGCCGGGGTGCTTTAGGTCTAGTCATATTTTAAATACTATTTATTTATTTATATATATTTTATACACTGCGTTATCTGTATTTATTTGTTTATTTATTAAAGTTTTAACCTGACGACCTAGCGGAACTGTTTTATTTTACCATATTTTATCTTATTTATTATTATTGCGCGTCGCCCCCGGCCCCTCGTGTTTGTTTTGTTGTTTATTTACTACCGCGGAGAGTTTGATTCTTTTAATCTATTGTATAGTTAGGATAAGAACGGATTTTATTTTATTTCACTTTTTGTATATTTATTTATTTATTTATTTATTTATCTTAATTTTTGACTACCTGGGTGTATCCCTTTTGTTACACCCAGCTCTAGTATTTTAATCCAACATTAATAATATACACTTTGACGCCAGTCCCGGCTTGTGCGGTAACACCATGGCGGCAAATACCACCAATGTGGTAATCATTAAGTACCCGTTTCCGCCAGAGTTTCGATGCCCGTTCTGCTATAATAGCAGAGCGGTGCTAAAAAAGGGCGCGGGCGTTTATCAGCGGCATGAGGACCTGGGAAAACATCTCAGGCTCCACCACCCCGGCGCAGTACGGAAGTTCGTCTGTGCTGAGTGCGGCTTCACCGACTCCAGTGCGTATGCACTGAAGAAGGTGAGGAAGCATCACGCAGACGGTCACGGAGCCGTCGGGGGGGAAAGTGCCCCTGCTAATCTCCCGACCCCTTCCCCGGGAGTAGCCGCCCCCACAAGCCCGGGACTGGAAGCCGAGACGCGTCTCTCCGTCCCTGTCTATACGACCGAGGCGGAGATTCGGGACACGCTCCTGCCGAGCGATCCTCCCCCCCCACCCTCTCGGGTTGGCGCAACACGAAAGACCAGCGCCCCAACGACAGCAGTCGCACCAAAGAAGAGGACGGCGGTGTCAAAGCCGACGGCCGCCCCTAAAAAGACGACTACCTCCACCACCACCAGGAGCATTGCGACCCTGCTGCGACGGGCGCCGCCCAACCCGCCCGCAACTACATCCGCGGAGAGGAAGAGGCCGACGCCGGAGAAGTCTCCACCAGCCACGGCGTCGGCCGGCAGTCCACCAGCCACCAGGGGGAGCTCGACGGGCACCACGAGCCGGCACTCGGCGGGCAGACGGACCCCGCCGTCGGGGCCACGTCGGTCCGGGGAGAAGAGGGGACAAGGGAGCGGGGGCTCCACCACCAGCAACCCCCGCTCCTCCACGTCATCTGGAGGGGCCGCTCCGAAGAGGGCCAAGGAGGGAGCGGTCAAGATGTCCCCGCCACCTGGACCGCAGAAGAGGATAGCCCCGACGAAGAGGGTGACCCCAACCACCACCTACGCGGAGGTCACCCGGGGGATGTCGCCCGTGCTGGCCGAAGCCGCTGCCGTGTCGCGCGCGGCCCGGGCCTTGCCCATCTCGCCCGGTGTCGCGCAAGCGACGGGGGATGCGACGACTACGCCATCCCCCCGGGGAGTACCTGCCACCTGTACTCCCCCCACCACAACAACGGTGACGACGGCTACCACAACAACGCCGTCGTGCAGCGGCTCGGCTGGCCCACTAACAGCCACGACGACGACGACGATGGTCTGCGGCGGGCCAATCCCTACGGCGGCCGTGACCATTAGTAACATCTATGTAGGGGCGGCTATACTAACCGGGAGGTCGCCGGTGGGACTGTCCATCTCCCCACCGGCCGCCCCGCCCGTTACCAGGGCGCGGGCGAGGAGGGCGACAACAGAACCTCCCGAGGCCGCCCCAAAGAAGAGGAGGAGGGGGACCACACCAGGCCCGTCCCCCTCCAAATCACCGGCCGCCGGGGGTGAGGCATCACCACCGGCCGCAGACCGCTCCACCCCAAGGAGGAGGACTCGGGCAACCTCACTTCCGCCCGAGTCCAGGAGCAGAAGAGAGGGGCTGCGCCCAAGGAACATCGTGGGAGCAGCCGGGGTCCCCGCACTCACCAAGGGGGCCCCAGGGGTGGAGCCGAAACCCAAAGGTAGGGCGGCCGCGAGGGTCCACAAATCCCCCTCGCTCAGCCCCCTACCAACCATCAGGGAATCGTCGTCGGAGTCAGACGAGTGCCGAGCTGAAGAGGAGTGGAGACCGTCCGAGCACCTAGAAGGAAGAGCGGCAGGAGGAGGGTTGGGCGGCTGGAGGACACTCCGTCGCCCAGGGTCGTACCGGAGAGGAAGCGGCCGTCGCCAGCAAGTCGTTGAGGAGAGAAGAGAGACACCGCCGGCGCCAATCCGAGTGGCGCGCCAGGTGGGAGGAGGCGACGGACCTCGGCGGGGGCCCGAAGTAATAGATAATAAAATTGTTAATTTTAAGGTTAGATTAGTGACAGATCGGGCAACGAGCCCGATCCGATTTCTGACGCCGAGCGGTACCGGTGAGTGTTTATCCAGTGAAGTGGCCAGTCGCCCCGGGCCAAACCGGGGCTGGCAGCAAAATAAGTGCATCTGTGGAGCGGCGGGAAACAACCCCGCCAGCAATAATAGTAGATACGCGGGAAGGAGCCGAAACCCCACGTCAAGGGTATTCTCCCGCGTCGCGGAGTCAAGGGCCGCGTCGACGTCGCGGAGGGGAGGCAATACTGCCGAACCCGAAGCTGTCGATGTAGACGCCCAGCCCGTCGCCACTCGGAGCCCTTCCCAGGGAGGGACCGGGTCGCGCCGGGGCGGGCTAGCGGGCCCGCGTTACTCCAGACCGCGTCGAGGTGGTCTGCCCACATCGGTACCCCCGCCGCGATCGACTAGCGCCACACGCGTCCCCCGTGAAAGCGATCGTCACGAGGAACTGCCCGGCACTGCCCGGTCTTTTGGGCCCGCTCAGGGGTCCAGGGCCGCCGCAGCTGCCATCAGGGCACAACTCGTGGCGATGGCGGAAGCGGTGGAGACGCCCCAACAACTCGAGGACCTTGCCACTGAGTTGGCAAGGTTCTTCGGTGGCAAGATCGCCGCGGGAGCCGATGAGGCAACATCGACCGCCTCAAACGCGGGACTCGGTCGGCAGAGGGCGACGGCGAGCAGACGGGACCGTCGTCCCGGTATGGGTCTCCAATCGCGAGAGACCGGAGCCCCGGAAAGTGGAACGGGACGGATTGAAGAGGCAACTCGCCTCCAGCGCCTGTTCAGGGCGGACCGAAAGCGTGCAGTCCAGGAGGTGCTTCAGAGCCCTCCTGAGCACTGCCAAGTGCCTATGGATGTGGTCCATAGGCACTTCACGAACATCTATACGCGACGTGTCCCCTCTGGACAGGTGCCTTTGGCTCAGTACGAGGCCCCTATTGAGGGCTCTAATGAGCGCCTGGTGTCCGACCTGACCCAGGTCGAGGTAGCCCGTCGGCTCGGGAGGATGAAAAAGTCCTCTCCGGGTCCAGACGGCCTCACCTATCTCGACTTGCGACGGAAGGACCCAGGCTGCATCCTTCTAACGGCGACTTTCAACGCCTGCCGCCGTACTGAGCACGTCCCGGGAAGCTGGAAGGGGTCGTCCACTATTCTTGTTTACAAGAAGGGCGACCGGGATGACCTCGCGAATTGGAGGCCCATAGCGTTGGGAGACGTAATCCCAAAACTGTTCGCGGCCGTCCTCGCCGACCGAATCTCGCGTTGGGCCGTTGAAAACCAACGGCTTTCCCAGGCCCAAAAGGGCTTCCTGCCGCACGAGGGGTGCCATGAGCACAACTTCGTGCTGCAGGAAATCCTGGAGGACGCGGAAAGGAGCAAACGCGAAGTGGTAGTGGCGTGGTTGGATCTTTCCAACGCGTTTGGATCGATCCCCCACTCCATTATCACGGACTCGCTGGTCCGCACCGGCGTACCCCGCTCCCTCCTGAACCTCGTCAGCAACCTGTATACAGGTTGTTGGACGAAGGTAAGGACTTCGAGCGGCTACACGGGGCGGATCAGCATGGAATCCGGAGTCAGGCAGGGGTGCCCCCTCTCCCCAATATTGTTCGACCTGGCGATCGAGCCGTTGGTCCACATGGCCAGCGTCTCGGGAGTCGGGTACGACGTATTGGGACAAGAGGTGACAGCCCTGGCCTACGCTGACGACATAGCGGTTGTCACGAGAACTCCGGAGGACATGCAAGGGCTGCTGTGCGCAGCCGAGGAAGTGGCAGCAGCTCTCGGCCTATCCTTCAACCCGAGTAAGTGTGCAACTCTGCACGTTACAAAGGTTGGAGGAGTGGCCGAGACTCAGTTCACCCTCGGAGGAGTACTCGTTCCCCCCTTGAAGCGAGGTGAGTCGTATGACCATCTCGGGGTCGCGACGGGAGTTCGCGTCGACCCGACCCCACTTCCAACCATCGAAGGCCTGCTTCGGGATTTGCACAGGCTAGACACCTCTCTGTTGGCTCCGTGGCAGAAGGTCGAGACGGTAGCAAGTTTTCTGCTGCCGCGACTCGACTTTTTGCTGCGGGGCGCCAGAGTGAGGAAGGCACCCTGAAAGAAGCCGACCGTATCCTAAAGCGAACGGTCAAGGCTTGGCTGTGCCTGCCTCAACGTGCCAGTGCGGAAGTAGTCTACATCCCCCCCTCCAAGGGTGGTTGTGGGCTGCTTCCCCTGGCAGATCTCGCCGACGTGATGACGATCGGACACGCATTCAGAATGCTGAATGCGGCGGACGACGTCGTCGCGTCAATAGCGAGATCAGCGTTGCTCGTGACCGTTCGCCAGAAGATCGGTCGTGCCCCGGACAACTGGGACCTTGCGGAGTACCTGTCGGGCTCTTTGGCCGGGGACTTCGCAAGGCCTTCCACAGGTCGCACCTCGTTCTGGGCGCAGGTGAGGGCTGCCTGTGCAAGGACCGGAGCGCGCATCGGTGTCAATTGGAGGTGGGATGAGGGTCGACGCGAGCTCTCTGTCGAGTTACGACCCAACGGACGCTCTGTCCTCGTGCCGCCCGCTGCCAAAGGGCTTATTATTCGCCGGTTGAGGTCCGCAGTGATGGATCACTACTTGGGATCGCTTCTCAAGAAGCGTGACCAGGGGAAGGTGTTCGATGCCACCTCCCGACATGGAGTGAGTAACCACTTCATGCGTACGGGAGGTTTTATCCGCTTCGCCGACTGGCGGTTCGTCCATCGAGCTCGACTCGACGTGCTCCCCTTAAATGGGGCGCGTCGGTGGGGTGAGTTGGATCGCCGCTGTCGGCGTTGTGGATATGAGGCAGAGACCCTTCCTCATGTGCTCCAACACTGCGGACTTCACTCGGCGGCCCGGCAGCTGCGGCACGACAACATCGTCCGTCGGATCGCAAAAGCGATCCGGCTTCCGGGGGAGATCCGGGTAAACAGGCCGGTTCCGGGTGCTGATGACAGCACAGCGGCTCTGCGTCCCGACATTGTCGTGGCGCACGAGTCGTCAAGAACCGTCGTGCTGGTAGATGTAGCCGTGCCGTTCGAGAACACCTTCGGCGCAATCGAGGAAGCGAGGCTGGCCAAGGTACAAAAGTACCAGCCCCTCGCGGACTCGTTGCGTAGACGCGGCTACCGGGTGCTAGTCGACGCGTTCGTCGTCGGCGCCCTGGGAGCCTGGGACCCGGGGAACGAGTACGTCCTGGACGTGCTGCGCGCCTCATCAGGATATGCGTCCCTGATGAGACGTCTCTTAACATCAGAGACAGTAGCCTGGTCCAGAGACGTCTACGTCGAGCACGTTTCGGGGATAAGGCAGTATTCCCGAACCGATGCGACGACAGGCGTGGCCGCTACTGACTCCGCGACTCGGGAGAGTCCCGAGCCTGAAAGACGTGAAAATGACGTGGGGTAAAATTAAAATTAAAATTAAAATCAATATCAAAAACTAAAACCAAAGAGGCTCAGAAACGCAATAAGGAGAAAATAAAATTCCCGCCGCTCGATCATAATACTAAAAATTAAATTTCTGATGACTGCAGCTTCCAAGATCAAAGTATGTATTTATTTATTCTCCATAGCTCACCGGTACCGCTCGTAGGTGACTATTCTGTATTTTATGATTAAGCCCGGCTTGCCGGGAGGGGCAGCGAGCCCCTTTGCTTAGAATTATATTTATTGACGACCCCGCCCGGGCTTTATACACCCGGGTAGGGGGAATATTTTACTAACTCAATCTCGGGGGGTATTGTCCCCTGAGATACGACATAATTTAAATATAAGAAGTTCGGCAAGCCGTATCAAATTGTAACAAACTCTGTATCCATCCCCGGGGCTTCGGCTCTGGGGAAACATTTATTGAAAAATAAACATGCTTAATCTGTACTTATCAGCTTAATATCTGATACACTCTCCATCGGAGAGTCAGAATATTAGTCTGATTTTTGGAGCTCGGCGGTAGACGGGAGCTCGCTCCTCCTCCGCCTTGGGTCGGACCTGTTTTGCAGTTCCGCAGGACTCGGCCCACGTCTGATAGCTCCATATATAGTTTCTTTTTCTTTCTTTTATTTATTCTATTTTATTTCTTTTATATTCTGACTCTCCTTCCTAAAAAGTGCGTGCGGTAAAGTGTGTTTCGCGAGTGATAAGTGGTGCGCGAGTGGTTCCTGCCTGGCTACCTGTGGTGGACTTTTTGAGGTAAGAATTGGTCAATTTGCTGCATGAGCTGGTGAAGGGTCAGTTTGCCTTGAGCAAACTTCTGGGAAATTTTTGAATTTTTGAATTGTCGCGGTCATTCTGTGCCCGCGGGACCGCCGGACCGCCGGACCGCCGACGGACCTGCGCGGACGGTCCGAATTGGACCCCTCCTGCCCGCGCGAATTTTTCGCAACGGCGGGTTGTATTTGAATTCGTGTCGAGTCGTGCATGTTTAAATCTTTAACAGCTATCGGTGACGCTGGTCGCCACCCTTAGCTGGATCCCGAGACCCGGATCCGGGGCGGCCGGTTGGCCGGTTCGCGCCCTTTTGCTGGCCGCGTGCTCCCGGAAAGTCGCCCGCTGCCGCGGGCTCCGGGAAGACTAGGCCAACCCTAATTGGGTAGTAGTTTTTAAATTAGAGTCAAGTTTGTATTTTATTAGTGATCGGGGTACGTTCCCTCTTTACAGGAACGTAACTCGATCCGTTGTCCACCCCCGTACCAGCCCGCCTGGTAGAAAAGTGCCCCTGGATTGATCGGGCGATCCGACGGTCCAGGGAGACTGAATTCCGGGAATTTATTCCCGTTTGAATTCTGTGTGTTTTTTTTTTTTTTTTTTTTGTTCGTTCATTTGTCTTTTTAAGTGGCGGCTCATCCCTGGCAACGGGGACAGCCGGCACTCGCGAGGCGGGAGAAGCAGCTAGCCCCTCGCGCGCTAGCTGTCACTGTTTTCGTGTGTGCGCGTGTGTGTGTGTGTGTGTGCGTTGGTCGGGGCGCATTAGACAGGTTGGGTTATTTTAAATTTTATTTGTCTGACCGCTATATATTTTATTCTACTTATTTATTTATTCATTGTTGTATATTTATTTTTGTATCATTTATCTATTTATATCTATTTATTTCTATGTTATTCATATTAAATTATATATATTTCTTTCTTTTATCCACCGACCCATCTCGTTAATTTGTATTGTATTAAATTATTTATCGATCTTTTTCTGTTTATTTATTTATTCCTCTGTTTTATTCCGCGGCGACCCCGACCCTCCGGTGTGTGTTATTTTATATCTTTATTTATGTAATTACCGCGGAGAGAAAAAATAAAATAAAAGCTTTAGCCTAGGATAAGAGCGGACATCATTTTATTATTTATTATATTTATTTATTTATTTATTTATTTATTGCCTTTTAACTATTGACTACCTGGGTGTATCCCTTTTGATACACCCAGCGTAAGTATTTTAAAATTAGTAAACTAGAGAATAGTACACCGGTTCCGGACTCGCGAGGTTCCACCATGGCGGCTAATACCACCAACGTGGTAATAATCAAATTCCCCTTCCCGCCACAATTTGAGTGCCCCTACTGTTTTAACAGTAGGGCAGTATTAAAAAAGGGCGCGGGCGTGTACCTGCGACACGAGGACCTAGGGAAGCACCTTAGGCTCCACCACCCTGGCGCAGTACGCCAGTTTGTCTGCGAAGTCTGCGGATTCACCGACGACAGCGCATATGCGCTGAAGAAGGTGAAGAAGCACTTCGCCGACAGTCACGGAGACGTCGGGGTGGCTAGTGTCGCGGTTACCCGCCCGACCCCTCCCGCGGGTGCCGCCCCCGCGAGTTCGGAGCCGGCGGCCGAGACGCGACTCTCCGTCCCAGTATATACAACTGAGGCGGAGATCAGGGACACGCTCCTGCCGAGCGATCCTCCCCCCCCACCCTCTCGGGTTGGCGCAACACGAAGGACCAGCGCGCCAACCACAGCAGTCGCACCTAGGAAGAAGGCGGCGGTGTCAAAGCCGACGGCCGCTCCTAAAAAGACGTCAACCTCCACCACCACCAGGAGTATTGCGACCATGCTGCGACGGGCGCCGCCCAACCCGCCCGCAACTACATCCGCGGGGAGGAAGAGGCCGACGCCGGAGAAGTCTCCACCAGCCACGGCGTCGGCCGGCAGTCCACCAGCCACCAGGGGGAGCTCGACGGGAACCACGAGCCGGCACTCGGCGGGCAGACGGACCCCGCCGTCGGGGCCACGTCGGTCCGGGGAGAAGAGGGGACAAGGGAGCGGGGGCTCCACCACCAGCAACCCCCGCTCCTCCACGTCATCTGGAGGGGCCGCTCCGAAGAGGGCCAAGGAGGGAGCGGTCAAGTTGTCCCCGCCACCTGGACCGCAGAAGAGGATAGCCCCGACGAAGAGGGTGACCCCAACCACCACCTACGCGGAGGTTACCCGGGGGATGTCGCCCGTGCTGGCCGAAGCCGCTGCCGTGTCGCGCGCGGCCCGGGCCTTGCCCATCTCGCCCGGTGTCGCGCAAGCGACGGGGGATGTGACGATTACGCCATCCCCCCGGGGAGTACCTGCCACCTGTACTCCCCCCGCCACAACAACGGTGACGACGGCCACAACAACAACGCCGTCGTGCAGCGGCTCGGCTGGCTCACTAACAGCCACGACGACGACGACGATGGTCTGCGGCGGGCCAATCCCTACGGCGGCCGTGACCATAAGTAACATCTATGTAGGGGCGGCTATACTAACCGGGAGGTCGCCGGTGGGACTGTCCATCTCCCCACCGGCCGCCCCGCCCGTTACCAGGGCGCGGGCGAGGAGGGCGACAACAGAACCTCCCGAGGCCGCCCCAAAGAAGAGGAGGAGGGGGACCACACCAGGCCCGTCCCCCTCCAAATCACCGGCCGCCGGGGGTGAGGCATCACCACCGGCCGCAGACCGCTCCACCCCAAGGAGGAGGACTCGGGCAACCTCACTTCCGCCCGAGTCCAGGAGCAGAAGAGAGGGACTGCGCCCAAGGAACATCGTGGGAGCAGCCGGGGTCCCCGCACTCACCAAGGGGGCCCCAGGGGTGGAGCCGAAACCCAAAGGTAGGGCGGCCGCGAGGGTCCACAAATCCCCCTCGCTCAGCCCCCTACCAACCATAAGGGAATCGTCGTCGGAGTCAGACGAGTGCCGAGCTGACGAGGAGTGGAGGACCGTCGGTGCATCCAGAAGGAAGAGCGGCAGGAGGAGGGTTGGGCGTCTGGAGGACACTCCGTCGCCCAGGGTCGTACCTGAGAGGAAGCGGCCGTCGCCAGCACAAGTTGAGGAGGAGAAGAAAGAGACACCGCCGGCGCCAATCCGAGTGGCGCGCCAGGTGGGAGGAGGTGACGGACCTCGGCGGGGGCCCGAAGTAATAGATGATAAAATTATTAATTTTAAAGTTAAGCTAGTGACGGATCGGGCAACAAGCCCGATTAGATTTATGACACCGAGCGGTACCGGTGAGTGTTTAGCAAGTGCTGTGTCCAGTCTCCCCGGGCTAAACCGGGGAGGGCAAAATTCCAATAAGTGCATCTGTGGAGCGGCGGGAAACAACCCCGCCAGCAACAATAGTAGAAACGCGGGAAGGAGCCGAAACCCCACGTCAAGGGTATTCTCCCGCGTCGCGGAGTCA
>JAOPTO010000374.1:0-10838 GCA_033822845.1 Tetrapedia diversipes | reverse complement strand
GAAGGTTAGGAGATTTAATTATTGACACTTTAAGGACTGACTGCAGCATTATTATATTATTTTATTACTTATTAATTAAAAGCATACAGTCTTCATTTAATTTATTATTTCGAAGGGTAGGAGACTTAATTATTGACTCTTTAAGGACTGACTGCAGCATTAATATATTATTTTATTACTTATCGATTAAAAGCATACATTCTTCTTTTTATTTATTATTACAAAAAGTATTTACTTTAGGAAAAAATTTTTGTGATTTTCAAAATCTCTATTATTATTTATAAATTCATTAATGCAAATGAAAACGTGTAACAAGATATTATTAACACCTAATTATTAAATAAAATCATTTGAATATGTTTATTGGATCATCATCTCATATAATTTCTATAATATTATCCTATCGCATATAATTCATTCAGTATTTCGAATAAAACAGCTTATAGTAACAGTAATCGTGTAGGTGTTAATAATGGGGTCTATTACCTATTAGTTTCTCCCTATTTATTAGTTTTGTAAAAGGAACACCCCAAAGAGGTCATCTAATCGGCGGCCATTGTCCTCGCACGGGGCTGCAGGGGCCGTGGTCGGTTTCCATGACTGCTTTTCACTTTTGCTCGAACCGGGTCTCCTTTGAGCACGTGTTAACGAAACGGTGTATGCCTCTCAATCGAGAATCAGGGAAATGGGTAATGCTAATGAAGAGACTTTTTTTGGGAGGTATTTAGGACTGACGTTTTATGGTTTTGGAGAGAGGCAGTTCAAGTAACAGATATTTGTTCACAGGAGACTTACTAAGTTATGAATTTGATTGATGGAATTAAATTTTAACAGCTCAAAACTGTTCAACGCTTTTAGTAATTTATTAACTGTATTTTTTATAAATGTACACAAATGTATAAATTTAATATAAGTACTTTATATTGATACTATTTCGTTCTTTCTTAAACCCTATAATATGTAGAATTAATAGTTTATTTTATATTAATGTACCTAAAAAAATGGAAATATTTGCAGTAGAGGAAGAATAAATGTCCATATATCTCAACTAGTAAATCATATTTTTACTTTCGAGGGTTTAAAATAAAATATTAAATCCCTTAGAATTAATAGCTTTAGAAATTTATGCCAATTTCCATTCCGATTTAAGTGCTACATTTGATAATTCAGAATTCGCTCATTTATTGACGTGGTAGTACCATCTAGTGGCGGTAAGATATACTGTTTCCTTATTTTCGTTATTATAAACGAAATCTGAATAAAATCGATATTGGAGGAAGCTGGGAATCATAGGGATAAATAAAATATACAGGTAAGTTTATTTATTATATATATTTCTCTAATTTATATTGCTTCTTCTGGTCTGAAAGGAAATTAAAATATATATTGTGCATAATTAATTTATTTTCATGAAGCTCCAAAAAATCTTCAAAATAAAATCCACTACTATAATAAATTGTTTCGCAGGTTTTTATTATTTTAAAATCAGTGCCGTGCAGACAACCTTTTATTGTATTTGATGAATCACAATTAAATTATTTCCAATTTTTAAAGAAAATTATATAGATATAAAACATAAAAATATCATTATTTGCTATAATAGATTCATTCTCAAGAAAGACCACAAGTTTATGATTAAATTCGTAGAAGCATTAAAAATGTTACACATTATCACACTATTAACAAAATATAAGCAATAATATTAAAAGAAAAACAAATTGTTACGTTTAATTAAACATTAACAACCGCTGTGAGTTGCATGTATTATTTAATTACTGAAAGAATTTGAGTAACAGCGTATTTCTTTATTTGTTAATAACATTTTAATAAATTACAAGTGTCTCTCTAATGTTAAAAAATCATCAAAAACTAAAACTAATATAATTGTAAATTCATAAAATACAAGTCTATGAATAATTCTAGTTTGCATTAAAAATTGACTGCATCTGTAAATTTTAATAATTGTTAACAATAATAAAATGACGGTAATGCAATAAGTTATTGCATAAATAATTAAAATTAAATAAATTATGATTGGTAAAGCGAAACAGAGAAATTATTATATTTCAGTTGATAATAAGCAAGGCCAAAATCGTCGGTTACGCATCAACACACGTTTCGTTTACCGCGCAGCTCGGAATTTGACCTCCAGCGCTTAGTCTCTGTTCGACCGTCTTACCGTGCGCGTCTGTGTCGATATGTTACCGAACATATTTTGCCACATCGGGCGTATAGTAACGGGTTTACGCGCGTACCCGCGGATAATCGTGAGTGTTTTACCGTGCGATATCGCGAGTGTTTTACCGTGCGTTATCGCGTGTGCTCGCGAGTGGATACCAGTGTTCCTGTCGGTGTAACGTGTATCCAGCAGTGGTTACGGTGAACATCGTGGCGGGTTAGTATATGTGTTCACGCATGGATTACTGCATGTTTCGCGAGTGTTCACGAATTAATCAGTGCACGTTCCGCGAGTATTTTTTTCTGATTAATTCATGTCTTTGAAAATTGTACTTTCTTCAATTAATGCATGTTTTCGCGAATATTTTTTTTCGATTAATGGATGTTTTCGTCTGTGTGTTTACGCATGAGTTACCGTATGTTTCGCGAGTGTTCTCGAATTAATCAGTGCATGTTCCGCGAGTATTTTCTTCTTTTTTTGATTGCATATTTTCGCGAATTATTATCCGATTAATGAACGCGCTCGGAAATGTTTTTTTTTAATTAATCCATATTTTCGCGAATATTATCTTCGATTAATACACACTTTCACGAGTGTTTTAATTCGATTAATGCATGTTCTCGCGAAAGTTTTTTTTCCGATTAATGCACATTCTCGCGAATATTTTTTTCTGATTAATTCATGCCTTCGAAAATTGTACTTTCTTCAATTAATGCATGTTTTCGGGAATATTGTTTTTCGATTAATGGATGTTTTCGTCCGTGTGTTTATACAGTTTTTTTTAAAGTTAATTCCAAATTTTCACATGGTTTTTTTTCTTCTGCGCAGGAACTACTACTCTACCAGTCTTAAGCTGTCCGAGGTACCACACAACGTTCTGCGATCGGTGAGTCGCATGTTTTATGATTCCTCCGCTCTCCGATTATATCGTTCAGAACGATATGGAGAACGGTTGTATTTTATCATGTTTCTCGCGAGCGTAACGACCACGAATGTTTCTGTACATTTGTGCAATGTACAATGTACATTATATTTCTCCTGCGATACACTTCTTCGCTTGAGATAGGGAATTCTTGTACTTCACGCGTTAGGTTAACCGTTGTAGGATATACACCATTCGTTACTATTATAATACCCTGATTTGTCGTCATATTTTAGTATCCTTAAAAAGGGGATACACTTTCAGAATGCGCATTCTGTTCTATTTATAATATTTATAATATTTGCTCTATTTTCTCTTTATTGTAACTATTTCAATTTCACTGTTTTATGTTACTTTGTTATGTGTACCCATTAATCCATTTCTACAAAATTATTTTCCATTCTGTTATATATAGACTCAAGCTACATAGGTTTGATAATTTACTGCTACTTAATATTTACAAAATTGTTTTCTCTTCTCTTCTATTTAGACTCAAGCTACTTAGGTATAATTATTTCTTGCTAATCAATATTTATAAAATTGTTTTCTCTTCTCTTATGTTATATATAGACTCAAGCTACTTAGGTTTAATTACTTACTGCTAATTAATATTTACAAAATTGTTTTCTCTTCTCTTATATACAGACTCAAGCTACTTAGGTATAATTATTTCTTGCTAATTAATATTTATAAAATTGTTTTCCCTTCTCTTATGTTATATATAGACTCAAGCTACTTAGGTTTAACTAACGATCTTTGTTTCAGATTCCTGTGGGATCCTTCTGTATCTTTGTAAATTAACAAATTTTTGCATGTATTTTCAGATGGATCTCTAAGCGTAGTCACCTCCTCGTGGTGAGATCTGGTAATTGATGTCGCTTTTCAAAGATTGCATGCTCTTTGGAAATCGATATCAAGCTAAGAACTACGCATATATCCCCAAATTCGGTTTTTAATTACAAAAATTCATTTTCGGTCATTCGTAATAAATTGAATCGTTAAAATCATTAGAGTCTTCCCAGTTATATAATAAATTCTCAGTTATAGTAAATTCCCATCCATAATTCACTGCACATTTAATAAATTTAGAATAAAAATAAGTGTTCGAAACAGTTATAAGATGAATTGTTCAGTTTTATTAATTCTTTATTTGTGTTTATATTATATGCTGGTGTACCGTGACTTATGGATGGGAATTTTAATTCAAAATAGATTAAAAATTTTTTTGAATTCTTTCAGAATTGTGAAAATTATTATTTTACAGAATCTGTTTCGAATAAGTCGTCACTTTGCGGTGATAGCTAATAGTTGATGTTGGTTTTCAAAGAATAAATGATCTTTGGAAATCTACATTAAATTAAACACTGTGAATATCTTCCAGTTCAATATAAATTTTCCAAAATTTTGTATTCGGTCTTTTATAACAAATTAAGCTGTTGCAATCGTTAAATGTCTACCATTACTGCATAATTTATTTTTTATTCTATTTCAGTGTCTGATGTCTACAGAAACTTATTCATATAAATGTACACGTAAATCTGTAATTATTTTGTAATTAATAAATGATTTTTAAACATTCTACTGTTATTATTTTAGTTAAGTACTTCCTTTCGCTACGCCAGTTACGTAATTTTAATTAAAGGTGTTTATTCAAGAGTATCTTCAACTTTAAACGTTTGAAACCAGTTCAAAACACTTTTTCCATATTTCGTGTGGCGTAATTTTGTTTGGATACCGTAGTCATTTACATATTTTATTGTATTAAATGTTAGATGCCTGAGTTAATTATGACTATATTATTTTACACTCTAAATTAACGATAAATTTATCAAAGATCTATTTCTTTCGAAATTGTTTAGTCTTTTAGAAGTTTTTTTAACGTACTTAGGCTATATTTAATATTTTTAAGCAAACTGTAGTGTACTTTACAAAAGTTTGCAATTTTACAAACAGTGTAAAAGGAATAGAGCCTAAATTAAAGAAATTGTTGAATCATTACAGTCTATAAATTGTTTTTAATATTTTATATATCAGCGTATTGCATTTTCAATTTCTTTTTTAACTTGGACTTCCCACAGATTTTTTGCTGCCTACAGAAATCGTAACAAAGTAGCTTGCTGATAGATAACTGAAATTAATATAGCGAATTAGCATAGTTTATAGGATTTATCCGCGGTTTTCAGTTCAATAATAAACGAAATCTCATAAATATTTAAATGGACAAAAAGTACAATGTCTTAAAACGGTAAGCAAGAATAAACGCCTGCAAATACACGTCATAAATCCACTTTTCTTGAATTTTTGGGTAATTGGAGTAACTGAGAATATTGACGTTTCCAATTATGCGGTAAACAGGTTTGTAAAAATAATAATTTATTCTAAATAAAATCCTAGAGAAAGTTACACGAGATTGTAGTATATGATATATAAAAAAAAAAACAGCCATGAATGTTCATGATAATTTTTTTGTGATATGTAAATTTTGTCATTTTATTCATCTAACTGAGATATAGAGAGGAATCATACATAAATATCTCATTAGGCTATATTTTTCAACTTTTCGCTTCTAAAATGAAAGCAAAGGCTGTTACGATTAATTACTATTCAATTTTCTCTCAATTTTATACCTTATTTAATAATTAATAGGGATTATTCAAAAATTAATTCTATTTAGGACATCGTCGTGCCATCTAGCGGTGCGAAGTAATACTATCCGAATACTAATTTCAGTTATTACAATAAATAATGTTACAAAATTGATATGGAAGAAAGTATAGCTTCTAACGAAAGTAAAAAGTGCAAAAATGTTTAGAAATTTTGCCTGCAAGTGCGTCTTTTTATGATTTAAAAATTTCATCAGTTTGTGGACATAGAAACACTATCACCACATAGCGGTAGAACGGAGGTACTAATCGTCCATATACAAGTAGCATGGTAGGAATCTATATTTAAATTTCTGAACTTTTCAGTGATATTTATGAGTTTTTCGCTCTTCAAATTAAAGATCTGGTAGTCAAAGTTAATCTAAATACAATTTACTTTAATTTTCTGTCTCATTTGCTAATTAAAAGCAGTTTCCACGAATTATCTACATTTCGAACATTGTTGCTCCATCTAGCGGTGATCGGGAGAATTACCCAAGTGGTAAACTCGGTTATTATAATAAATACTGTTATAAAATTGATATGAGAAGAAAGTATGGCTTCTAACGAACGTAAAAAGTGCAAAAATGTTTAGAAATTTTGTCTGCAAGTGCGTTTTTTATGATTTAAAAATTTCATCAGTTTGTGGACATAGAAACACTATCACCACATAGCGGTAGAACGGTGGTACTAATCGTCCATATATAAGTAACATGGTAGAAAACTATATTTAAATTTCTCAATTTTTCAGTGATATTTATAAGGTTTTCGCGTTTCAAATTAAAGATCAGATAATTAAAATTAATCCGAATTTAATTTACTCCAATTTTCTGTCTTATTTGCTAATTAAAAGCATTTTTCACTAATTATCTACATTCCGAACATTGTTGCTCCATCTAGCGGTGATCGGGAGAACTACCCAAGTGGTAAACTTGGTTATTATAATAAATACTGTGATAAAATTGATATGAGAGGAAAGCGTGGGTTTTTCTAAAAGAGAAACATGATTGAATGTTCGATAAATACATCTCTAAATACGTTTTTTTACGAGTTATAGATTTTATCGGTTTATGGACATCGAAACACTATAACCGCCTAGTGGTGAAAGTGTGTTACTAACGGATCGTACACCTGTCAAACACGCGGGAGTGATTATTCAAATTACTAAGTTTATAAGACCGATTTGTGAACGTACAGTGCATCAGATTGAAGATCCAGCCCTTCTAGTTGAACCGTGATGAATTTACCTGAATCTTTCGCCTACGAAAACAGTAATAGCATTTTGCAGTGATCGGAGGTAAGTGCGTTTCAAACCAACCACACTTTCGGTTATTGCAATAAACAGGCTCTCAAAATTATTATCAGCCGTTACCTACAAGATTTTCTGTATATTCTGTCTTTATTATAATACACACGTACAGTTAATATCATAATTTTTACAATATTTGTTATGGAAAATGAAATTATGCCCCAGATAGTACTTCTATTAACCGCTAGCTGGCGTAACTATGTCTGAGCGGGAATAATTCTCATACTAATCACATATAAATAATTAAAAAGGCTGATAATTGAAACAGAATTAATTATACATTAATTGTGAAGAGATATCCTTTAATTTGAGTCGCGAAATGTTACAAAATGTGGCCTAATAGCTAAGAAATTCAATTACGTATTCCTTTACATATGACAGGTATACGGGCGATTAGTACCACCGTTCTACCGCTATGTGGTGATAGTGTTTCTATGTCCATAAACTGATAAAATTTTCAAAATTGAAAAAAAGCATATTGGCGGCAATTTTTTCAGACTTTTGGGTTCTTATGCTTTCTTCTAGTTCACACAGTTTCCTTTGATGTCAATCCTGTTCGGATTTTACTCGTATTAACGATTTTATACTTTTATTAGTACCACCTTTTCACCGCTAGATGGCGATACCATTTCAATGCCCGTAAATGTGGCAAAATTAAATAATTTCCAGAAAATCGCATTTGTAGCGTTAATTTTTTAATTTTTGGAATTAGACCCTCTTTTGTGTGCTCTGTACTTCCTGTTCATGTCGATTTTGTAATCATTTTACCTCTAATAAATAATTTTAATTTTATATACAGTAAAGTTCATATTAATTCTGAAAATAATTAATTATTGAATTTTTCGATTTAATTTATTAACTTTCTGTTACATAATATATATTAATTAATGTGTAGACACTTTTGCGTGCCACAATACTGTATTTTTATTAATTTAGATGAAGTGACTGGTATTTTCAGTATGATGCTTTTTGTTTTTAAAGGGTTGTATGTTCTTTGACATGTTTCAATAGTTACTGATATTTATAGTATTTGTTCGTTCTCTTTTTTTATGATAAGACTATCTAGCTGTTATCAGCCACCTCTCAAATATTGAATGACCTTTCAGTGAAAATCCGTGCACGTGATTGGACACGATAAATTTAACATCGAATTTCACTTTACCAGCCTGCGTTTCAATCATTTCACTGATAATACGTATCCCTTATTTTACCATTTTTCGATTATGGTGCAGTTAATTAAAATACAATTTTCCTGATTTACTATTTCTAGGTATCTTCGATTATTTCCGTCCGATTTAATCGTTTTTCGTAGTTTGTATAGACATAGATTTGCTTTAATTCCCCTTTTTTAATTAATATTGTGATGTGTGCATATAATTAATAAAAAATTCATAGTTTAATATAATTAATAAAAAAAATAAGTACCACTCAAGGAATTGTTCTTTGAAGTAAACTTTAAATAAAGCACCTAAAATACTATTTTGCAAATTTGTGCTGAATTTGTAGACTTCAAATAAAGCACCTAAAATACTATTTTGTAAATTTCTACTAAATTTTTAAATTTCAAATAAAGCAACTAAAATACTATTTTGCAAATTTGTGCTAAATTTGTAAATTTCCATTAAATCACCTAAAATACAGTTTTACAAATTTCTACTAAATTTGTAAATTTCCAATAAATCACCTAAAATAGTATTTTGCAAATTTGTGCTAAATTTGTAAATTTCAAATAACTCACCTAAAATACTATTTTGTAAATTTCTACTAAATTTGTAAATATCAGTCAAAGAACCTAAAATACTGTTTTATAAATTTCTACTAAATTTGTAAATTTCCAATAAATCACCTAAAATAGTATTTTGCAAATTTGTGCTAAATTTGTAAATTTCAAATAACTCACCTAAAATACTATTTTGTAAATTTCTACTAAATTTGTAAATATCAGTCAAAGAACCTAAAATACTGTTTTATAAATTTCTACTAAATTTGTAAATTTCCAATAAATCACCTAAAATACTATTTTGCAAATTTGTGCTAAATTTGTAAATTTCAAACAAATCACCTAAAATACTATTTTCTAAATTTCTACCAAATTTGTAAATTCCAATGAACCACCTAAAATACAAAGAAATTATTAACGACAAAATTGAAAAATAATTCGTAGTGCAAAGGGTTAATCGTATAAAGGAAAGTAGGCATTAGCATATCGAGCTTATTGGACGCGTCGCGTCGTGTTTTTTGCTGGCTGACAATCTTTTACACACAAATCCAAGGAATTGTTGTAATTCCGCTGCAGGATAGGCGATACCAACCGCCCTCCTTCGATTGATATGGATGAGACGGCTCGACTTTTGATATACGCTCGATTTGAAATGGAAAATCATGCCCGGATTGGATTCGCACGTGAGCTGAAATAAAGTTACATCGGCAGGTTTAAGCCTGGCCTCTATTTGCCTGGCGTGCGTATCGATGCCGGTTTGGCATAATACGTGTGCCAGAATTTATATGGCGCTCGTTACACCATACGCCAGCCACCCCATACTCGACGTCCATGAAATTAATAATCGTGCTACGTCGGTCGGGTTCGCAATTTTTATTTCGCGCCAAATTAGCGCCGAAAATGGACACGTAGAATTGTCACGAAGCTAAAGATTGAAGGGAACGTGACGAAAAAGCGACCAGGAAAAGATCAACGTACGATTGAAAATCAATTTTGATGAGAAATATACTTTAAATATTAAATTTAACTTGTTAATAAACACAGAATATGTTCCTAAAGTTATACAACAAATTCGTTTCTCATTTGTTATACAACAAACTTCTTCAATTCCTTGTTATCAATTTCTAAAGGTACATAACAAATTTGTTTCCCACTTTTATACAACTCTTTCAATTCCTTGTTATCAATTTCTAAAGGTACATAACAAATTTGTTTCCCACTTTTATACAACTCTTTCAATTCCTTGTTATCAATTTCTAAAGGTACATAACAAATTTGTTTCCCACTTTTATACAACTCTTTCAATTCCTTGTTATCAATTTCTAAAGGTACATAACAAATTTGTTTCCCACTTTTATACAACTCTTTCAATTCCTTGTTATCAATTTCTAAAGGTACATAACAAATTTGTTTCCCACTTTTATACAACTCTTTCAATTCCTTGTTATCAATTCCTAAAGTTATACAACAAATTCGTTTCCCAATTGTTGTATAAAAAACTCCTTCAATTCCTTGTTATCAATTTCTAAAGGTGCACAATAAATTTGTTTTTCAGTTGTTATAGAACTCTTTCAATTCCTTATTATCAATTTCTAAAGGTACTCAAAAAATGCATTTCCCAATTGTTATACAACAAACTTCATCAATTCCTTGTTATCAATTCCTAAAGTTATACAACAAATTCGTTTCCCAATTGTTGTATAAAAAACTCCTTCAATTCCTTGTTATCAATTCCTAAAGTTACACAACAAATTCATTTCCCACTTGTTATACAACTCTTTCAATTCCTTGTTATAAATTCCTAAAGTTACACAACAAATTCATTTCCCACTTGTTATACAACTCTTTCAATTCCTTGTTATCAATTCCTAAAGTTACCCAACACATTTGTTTCCTAATTGTTATATAACAAACTCCTTCAATTCCTTGTTATCAATTTCTAAAGGTGCACAACAAATTTGTTTCTCAGTTGTTATAAAACTCTTTCAATTCCTTATTATTAATTCCTAAGGGTACTCAAAAAATTCATTTCCCAATTGTTATACAACAAACTTCTTCAATTCCTT
>JAOPTO010000373.1:0-17752 GCA_033822845.1 Tetrapedia diversipes | reverse complement strand
AAATTTCGAGCGCGGGAATTTGATATTCCGTGTCGTATTCGATGGAAAATATTGGAATTTTGTATCAGGAGAACATAATACGCGAAGAGGTGGCACAAAGTTTCGGTTTACGCGAATTCCTGGAACTGTGACGTCATTTCCAAGAAATTTCGAGCGCGGGAATTTGATATTCCCTGTCGTATTCGATGGAAAATATTGGAATTTTGTATCAGGAGAACATAATACGCGAAGAGGTGGCACAAAGTTTCGGTTTACGCGAATTCCTGGAACTGTGACGTCATTTCCAAGAAATTTCGGGCGCGGGAATTTGATATTCACTGTCGTATTCGATGGGAATTATTGGAATTTTGTATCAGGAGAACATAATACGCGAAGAGGTGGCACAAAGTTTCGGTTTACGCGAATTCCTGGAACTGTGACGTCATTTCCAAGAAATTTCGGGCGCGGGAATTTGATATTCCCTGTCGTATTCGATGGGAAATATTGGAATTTTGTATCAGGAGAACATAATACGCGAAGAGGTGGCACAAAGTCTCGGTTTTCGCGAATTCTTGAAACTGTGACGTCATTTCCAAGAAATTTTGGGCGCGGGAATTTGATATTCCCTGTCGTATTCGATGGGAAATATTGGAATTTTGTATCAGGAGAACATAATACGCGAAGAGGTGGCACAAAGTTTCGGTTTCCGCGAATTCCTGGAACTCTGACGTCATTTCCAAGAAATTTCGAGCGCGGAAATTTGATATTCCCTGTCGTATTCGATGGGAAATATTGGAATTTTGTATCAGGAGAACATAATAGGCGAAGAGGTGGCACAAAGTTTCGGTTTACGCGAATTCCTGGAACTGTGACGTCATTTCCAAGAAATTTCGGGCGCGGGAATTTGATATTCACTGTCGTATTCGATGGGAAATATTGGAATTTTGTATCAGGAGAACATAATACGCGAAGAGGTGGCACAAAGTTTCGGTTTACGCGAATTCCTGGAACTGTGACGTCATTTCCAAGAAATTTCGGGCGCCGGAATTTGATATTCACTGTCGTATTCGATGGGAAATATTGGAATTTTGTATCAGGAGAACATAATACGCGAAGAGGTGGCACAAAGTTTCGGTTTCCGCGAATTCCTGGAACTCTGACGTCATTTCCAAAAAATTTGGGGCGCGGGAATTTGATAATCGTTATCGCGAAAATTCGGAATCTTGTATCTTCTATTCGCTTCTTACTTACCTCTTATATGAATCCTATTAGTTTTTGAAGGCAACTAGAGTATGTAATGCAATGAAAACATACTATATGATTTTCATTGTTATTTTAGGAAGTAAAATCTTTACACATGTACCTTTACATGTGCAGCAGTCCTTCCTTAATAATATAAGTGAAGAGTAATATCCAGTTATACTTTGTTCTTCACGTAAAAGATAAATATGGGAAAAGGATAGCATGGACATAAAAAGACAGACTATTTTATTCACTGCTTTATTTCTTGAATGAAGAATACATTTGTATTATTTAAGATACAGATACATAAAACGGTATTCTTGACCGATGATACTTTTGATTGTCTGTGTCTGTTCCGGGTTTTTATTGTCTTCCGTGCTGATCAGTCGGCTGTAATAAAAATAGGGTACCTCAGTGGCTCCTTAACGTTATACATAGTATTTTCATGAGACATCAGCTATCGAATTGAAATTTGTATTTAGGATGAGACCTATGCTTTGATTTATCGGATACTTAACGTGTACACACGTTTGGATTGTTACATGCCGGGATTTAATGAAAAAATAACTGGAAACCCTGTAAATACTTTGAGCTCGGTGATTTTGTGGTGTACATAAACTGAATTCCGAAAACGAAAATATATATCTTAAAAAAAAGCGTTGGGAAGGAAACGAGCCATCGATTATAATCTCAAATGCAAATACCTAGCGTAAGTAATATGCAACCCAAATTAATTATAATCATACCCCTTTAAGTTATCCCTTTCTTTAATTTAAGTAAATTCATCTATCTTTTTCTAGTTCTTCACAATCTCTGGATACCCTTCACTTTTATTACGCTTTTCTTTACACTTTTCGGTTCAATAAATATATCAATACATACACATGCAGTTAAGAATTAACAACTTACAGTGGCATACAATAATTATTCAATTTATTTTTCTGCAATATATAGAATCATTTCTAAATTTCCCACATCCAAAACATCAATTTATGGGCACTGAAATGCTAGAGACGCGTAGCGGAGAAAAGGTGGTACTAATCGCCCGTATACCTATCATATAGAGAACTATATTATTAAATTTCTCAGATTATAGATAATATTCTCAAGCTATCCGGTTTCAAATGAAAGAAAAGTATCTTCCAAATACTCTGTATTGAATTTCATTCTAATTCTTCACATAATTTGCAAATTAAAGGTATTTATTTCAAATTATTATATTTCGGGCATTCCGGCTCCATCTGGCGGCGATAATTAATATCAACATAATTATTATTTCCCTTATTAAAATGAATATCTTAACAAAATTGATAACAGAGGGTAGCGTAGGCCTTAATAAGAAAGAATCGTCCAAACATAATAGAAAATTGTTGTCGCAAACGTGATTTTTTACCAATTGAAGATTTGATCAATTTACGGACACTGAAATGCTAGCGGCGCGTAGCGGTGAAACGATGGTACTAATCACCCGTATACCTGGGGTTGTATTAAATATACATTCAAATTTCTCAGCTTATAGGCAATGGTGCTGCACCTTTCACATATCAAGCTAAAGAAAATGTTTCCGCAATTGATCTTTATGCAATTTTGTCCTTATTTATCGCTTTATTTACTAATTAATGTCATTTGTTGCAAATTGTTCCGGTTCAGACAGTGTGGCACCATCTAGCGATTAACGGTAGTACTTAACTGGATTATAAATCATCTTTTCACTGCTAGATGGCGATAGCGTGTATGTCTACGTATCGATCAAATTTTCAATTCGTAAAAATACGAATTTACAGCACGAATTTCCGAATCTTTTTCCATACTTTAGTTTTGTAAGTGCCGCCACTTTCGACTTATATCAATTTTAATATCAAAAATAGTATCCCAAAATAGTACGAGTGAGAAGCAATAGATGGCGCCACATACCAATTCTGTCATAATTAATAAAAATCATTTTTATTTAATAAATGAGGCACAAAATTCGACTACAATTGAACAGCAGTTATTATTGATATACTCTTCTTTAATTTGACATGTGAGTAGCTCGTAAATACTGCCTACAAACCGAAAATTTTAAATACACATATTTCCCTGTACAAGGTACACACGGCCGATTAGTATGACCCTTTCGCCGCTAGATGGCTATAGTGATTTTGATCCCATGAATTGATCAAATTTTCAAGTCGTAAAAAAACGCATTTGCAGCACTAATTTCTGAACATTTTTGCATGTTCTAGTTTTGTGAGGGACATCAATTTCTTCTGATATTAATTTTATTACGATACTAATTATAATAACAGAAATTTTAGCCCAAATAGTACTCGTTAGGTGCGATAGATGGCGCCACAATTTCGTTCTGTCTAATTTCTAATAATTAAATTTAATTAATAAATGAGGGGTATAATTGAAACAGAACGGAAACCTGATCATTCCTGAGATATTCTTCTTTGATTTGAAACGTGAATGAATCAGATATATTGCCTATAAGCTGAGAAATTAGAATACACGTATTTCTGAATATAGTGTACTAGCTGTTGCCCGCGGTATTCCCCGCTCTGAAGTATTTTGATTTTAATTAAAACTATTTTATTTACATGAAACTATTTTCAAGAGCTGTTCGATTTTGCAGGCCCTTAACTATAATTCTAAGCAGAAAATTGAATACTTACTAATTTTTATAGTGCTTATTTTAGAATCGGCGGATTTTCAAACAAACTTTCATGTTTGATTTATTTAGAAACCTTTATATAGAAATGATTTGTTTCATTATTTCGAAAGCATTTGTAATCCCTTTTCTATTTTTGTGATAGATATTAAACCGTTTAAATGTGTAATAAAATTTATTAACCGAAGACAAATAGTTTTAACTATTACTATGAGTTTAAAAATGTACCTGCGCAAGCTTGAAAGAAACTAAATCACTCGCCTAAAGTATTCTTTGCGATTTCAAAATTATGTTATGAGAAAGTTGTCTTTAAACATATGCAATGTATACAAAGGTACATATTATATAATAACGTATTATAAAAGCAATTTCGATGAGTAATCTTTAATGAGTCACTGATCGAAAATTTATTGGTAACACAATCGTACTATATAATGGTTTCTATACGTTGAATAATAGGACTATGTTTATTTGGTTTGTTGTTCTTTCGAAGTTTAGCTTTTCGGAAGCTGTTATATAGCAGCACTGCACTTATCTTTATTTTAAATTTATTAAATATCAGGCAAATTGTAGATGAGCAGTTTTATTCAAAATTAACTGAACAATAAATTTCTTGCGCAGTTCTCAGCTTGGTATGGTATTCCACTGATTACTCAACGGAAAACCATCACCAATTTCCAGGTCTCACCACGAGGAGGTGACTGCGCTTCGAGACCCACCCACCCTGCCCCCCAACCCAGCACCCCCTACCCCTGTACTTTTACCCCAACGCCCAAGACCCGAATACCAAAAAACCCCTCACACTTATACTATTATCGTGATCCCCGGAACGCGCACCCACAAAACCCCTCGCCCTTATAATATTACCCCTGATCCCCGGAACCCGACACCGACAAAACTGGTTTCCCTCAAACATGATCCTAACCTCTTTACCCTTGACTCTATACCCATAGAACCCCAAGCGCGCCTGCTCACCGAATTTCCTAAACCCACCACTCCCACGGCCCATACCCGTTGCCCTAACCAAAAAAGCCCGAGTCCAGCCTGGCTCTAACCTTTCAACGAAACAAGCTCCGCGTCAACGGAGGGCCCTGAGTGTATATACGCGCTAGAGACAGACTGGCCCCCGGACTGAATGTACCAAAATGTACAGAATTGAACAACTAAACCAAACTCCGCATAAACGGAGGGTTTGCGCCCACCCCCCTCCCTACCGTACCCCCCACCACCCTACGGCCCCATAACCAACCCCCGGAAACCGTTAGCAAATACAAAAGCTAATAAAAAAGCACCCCAATTCAACGTGGCTATAACGCTAAAACGCACTCAAGCTCCGCGTGAACGGAGGACCCTGAAATGCTGGAAGGATCACGCCTCTGCACGACGGCCCCCGGCGGTGGGGTCGCATCACGGCCACAATTGATTATCTAATACAAAGTACTGTAAAGTACTATAAGACTACTCTACTAAACCAACCTCCGTGTGAACGGATGGTTTGAATCCACTCCGGGTGAACGGAGGGTTTGAACCCACACCCCGTTATCCGCGCCACCGAAGACCCGAATACCCGCAAAACCCCCACCCTTATGCTATTACCCCCTAATCCCCGGAACCTAACACGCACAATACCGCTTACCCTTAAACGTGATCCTAACCTCTACACCCCTCGACTCTAAACCCATAAATCCCTTAAACCCGATGCACCCTCGTCCCATACCCCTAGCAAAAAACGCCCCGAGTCCTACTCCCACAACCCACGCCGATTGGTTGGTGTCCCGTATTCCTACACCGATTATCTCTGTACCTTCGCCCTACTAATACCCCTTGACTCTACACCCATAGAACCCCACGCGCGCCTGCTCACCGAATTCCCTAAACCCACCACTCCCACAACCCTCGCGCGCGTTAACCTAACCAAAAAAGCCCGAGTCCAGCCTGGTTATAACCTTTCAACGAAACAAGCTCCGCGGTAACGGAGGGCCCTGAGTGTATATACGCGCTAGAAACAGACTGGCCCCCGGACTGAATGTACCAAAATGTACAGAATTGAACTACTAAACCAAACTCCGCATAAACGGAAGGTTTGCTCCCATCCCCCTTCCCCATATACCCCCAACCATACGACCGCGAAATCCACCCCCGGAATACGATAGCAAATAAAAAAGCACCCGAATGCAACGTGGCTGTGACCTTTCAACAAACAAGCTCCGCGTGAACGGAGGGCCCTGAGAGTATATACGCGCCACGGCCACGCTGACTGCTGGGCAAAAGGTACCAAATATAAAGGTACTTACAGACTACTACTTTACTAAACCAAACTCCGCATGAACGGAAGGTTTGAATCCACCCCTTAAACCGCGTACCGCGAACGTTACGACCGCGTACCCCAACGTTACGACCGCGTACCCCCAACGTCACGATCGCGAAACCCACCCCCGGTACCCCTAACAAATAAAAAATGGCTCGAATGCAACGTGGCTGTGACCTTTCAACAAACAAGCTCCGCGTGAACGGAGGGCCCTGAGAGTATATACGCGCCACGGCCACGCTGACAACTGGACAAAAGGTACCAAATTTAAAGGTACTAACAAACTACTACTTTACTAAACCAAACTCCGCCTAAACGGAGGGTTTGAATCTGGATACTCCCTACCCTTTAACCCCCTATCTTAAACTCTCTAATCTGTAAACCCCTAAACCCTTCCCTCGTAGATCCTACTTTCCATAAGTCCTAAATTGGTAGAACCTATATACTGACTATTTTCGAAACTCTCTGAAAAGCGAAAAAACCGTGGGCAAAACCTACAAACTATGCTAATTCGCGGTACTAATTCCGAGATCTTCTGGCAAGCCTCTTTGTGACTTCATCAACCAGCGAAACATCTCTGGAAAACCCAAAGGAATACGAAATAGAAAATGTAACAAGTAAAATATATGAAATATTAAAACTAATTTATAGGTTTTAGCACTTAAATATTATTTACTTTGTTCGATTCTATTTTTTTTAACATAATTCGTAAAATTATAAATTTTCCTACACTACGCGTTCACTTAGAAATGTTTGAATATTCCCTACGTTCGTTAAAAAAGAGCTTCCGAAAAACTAAACAGCTCTGAGAAGACTAACAGATCATGCGAAGTACCCAAAGGAGTACTTATACTAATTAATGATTTAAAAATTTTTTTAATTAAAACGTTGGAATTAAAAAATTAATTATTACTTGTGAATTAAGAATTTTAATGTTGCAATTGAAATTAATATATTTTGTTCCAATAATATTATAATTCTTTGGATGTTAACGGAGATAGTTTAAGCACTTGCAAAACCATTGCATTTCCAAAATAAAGTGACAATTTTCAAAAAAGAAAATCGGGAATATACCCGAGAGCCTCTAATGATGTAGGACATTAATTTAATAAGTTTGAAATATTAGATAAAGTAAAATATTCATATCAGAAAACTTGAGAGGCTGTATTAATTTGCAACGCCAATTTAATAAGCTTTAAGTGTTAGTTAAAAGTTGAATATTCGTAATTATGATTTAAATATTCTATGAAACACTTTATATGCTCTCGAAAATGCAAGTAGAAACAATAAAAAAAGACTTACCGCTTGAATTAAACAATAAATAACCCAAATATCAAGTAGTACACAGGAATGTTTTAATTAATTGAAAATTGAATATTCAAATCTTGTTGCAGAGAATAGTAATATATTTCATTTGGAAACGGAATCTGTGATAGTACTTCTTGATTTTGGATAATAGTGCACAATAGATAAAGAACACATAGCAAGCATAGTGACAAAGTAAAATAAAGAATGGTAGTCCATCGTAGAACAGAATGCCTATTCTAATATGAACAACCATTATGTTGCAGCCCTCTTCGTGACAATATGTCGGGCCTCTTCGAAGATACAGCTGTAGATTTCTTTCTTCTTCGACAAGCAGATGAGAATGAATTCGATAAAACATTTGCAGCAACTTGATATTAAACCATAGATGTTTATGCATTAATGGGAAATTCAAATAAATGTAGAAGCACGAAATACACTCAATGTACAAGATATAAATTTTTATTTAAGCTCGATTCCTTTAATTTTACTAATAAAAATATTAATTTGCATAAACATCCACAATTTCTTTATGAATGTTCGGCTATTCCCTACGTGCGTTAAAAAAAAGCTTCCGAACTAAACAACTTCGAAAGAACAACAGATTACATAAAGAATTCAAAGAAGCACTAATTAATGAATTTAAAATTTATAGATATTATTCCTAAATTTAAGACTATAATATCTAAATGAAAATTTTCGAACTATATTAAATCTCCTGAATAGCTTATTTGTAAATTTGTATAAAAGATATGTATTTAAATTGAAGATTCAAACATTTACTTAATTTTGAGCTGACAGAAAACAATATTTTGAATTTAAAGTGGAGTTTGTATCATGAATAATTTGCAATCCTATAAAAAGTAGCAACCGCCGCTCAAGCATCCGTAGTTTGATACCGAGTAATAACGAATGTACACGAAGAAAATATTGCAATTAGACGCCGAACGACGAAATTGAAATACCGAGTTTAAAAAATTGATATGTATAAGAATGGATGCTAAAACGACCAGTACTACACATAATAATTGAACACAAAAGTATGACTAACCTTCTGTCTTCATGTGTGCTAAAAATCCCAGCGAAAAATGTAATTAATAACAAAGCTAACGGTCTAACACTTTTTTCAGAGAAGAGGATAATAAAACACAAGGAAGGGTTTTGTTTGTTTCATTCACTTTATTTATTTCACATATTTTATTTATTTTATTACGTTGATGGAATGGGAAGGGAAAAGGTACGTATTCAGAGCTGGGTAATTTTGAAATTTATTTTAATACGAAGTAAACTGTTTCCTATTCACTACATGAAATATATTTCCAAGCTCTGAATGAACATGTTAAAAAAACCCTCGAGTGGTAGGATTATCGAGGCGACAATTCTAAGAATCGAAGACAATGAACATGTGTTCAACAGCTGTCGCTTCGATGCTACCTGCCAGCTCGTCGCGAAATGCTTTCTTGTTTACATTACGTAAGCAAGCCCGAATGTCCTTCGAAAGTTTTTGCGTGTAACAGATCGAAGCTTTATTATAAGATAATATAAAATTTTATTGCAAATAATAGTACCAAATACAATGAAGTTGTATAAAATTATTAAATCATATGAAACAGAAATGGATGTAATAAATTTATGCAAACGCGAGACACAAGAAAGCCCTAATAAATAATATATCAATGTACACGAGTAATAAAATACTCGTGGTCACTATGCTCGCAATAATAAGCAAAAATACAACCAATTCCCGTGTCGTTTCGGACCATTCGTCCTACGACATGATTGGAAATCGGAGGAACAATGAAATATGTGACTCACCGTATGACGATTAGCATCACGCGTCTTCTATGGTCCCCATAGCCTGCACCGGGTAGATCATCAGTAGCATCAGTAGTATCCAGGATGCAGTCTTATATCCAGGAACCACTACTCGTTAATAAAAAAAAAATAAGATAAAAGTCTAACACTCCCGGTCGCGGAATACTGTAGACGAATTGAATTTGTATCGAATCGGTGATATAAAAGCAAATAAAAATAAAAATCTAACACTCTCTACCGTTAATAGTAGCGAACGGATTAAATTACGCGAAATCACGAAGCTATAATCCGTAAAAACGCGTTTATGGTTGGCGATTATGCGAGACGGGTTTCGTTCGACCTGTCAAACGTCCGTACGCGATGGCGTCCCACGCCGGAAAGGGTCACCTCGGTCGGCGTCACGGACCAGCAGCCAGCCGCGGCTGCGCAGAACGACTCAGCGCGAATTTGAAATAAGTAAAGGTACGCTATCGTCGCTAATGTAAAATAACGAATAATAAAAATGAATTGAACGATAACGCGTATAGAATATTATATTCATTTCCTATAAATTATGTATATTTTTCCTATCTAGAAGAGTGTGTTCATAAATAATCCTGCGAAATTTAGTTTTATAATTCTATTTGCTTTTCACTTCGTAACGAATTTTACAGGTTCAGTAACTTTTTACATTTAAAATAACAAATGAAAGTAATCGTGAATTTCTAATGCAGAAGAATTGTGTAGAACCGAAATTGTTCATTACTTTGCGTGGGATTATAAATTATGAATAGAAATGGTAAAAGTTGAGACACACTTCCTTTTACTTTGATTAGAATTGACAACTTAGCTTCATAGTAAGCGTTAGAATTGTTTTTTTAATAGAAATGTATTTTTCCAATCTTAAGCTTCTCACGATTTTACTAAAATCGTAATCATAGTAAAAGCAGAGGTGTATAACGTTTTAGATTAACCAACAAATAACCAACCATTATTATTCAAATATTAAAAGTAAATATCCTTTAATCAATAAAATTGTACAAGATATTTTTCTTATTTACTAACGAAATATTAAAGATATTACATGAACTGTAGTATATAGGTTCGATAGTTTAAAAACTAACAAAACTTCAAACAATTTAATTGCAATATATTGAATACAAGTAAATTTAGAAGTGCTTTTGTTTAGTGTTAAAAATCTTTTACATTTGCAAAATGAAAAATAATTAAATGGGAACCGTAAAAATTTATTGTACAAACAATTAGTAAAAACAGTAAATTATTTGTTTTTAAAGGAATCATCAATTTATCATCCGAAAAATTGATTAATCGTTAAAAGAACACATTTTATTTAATATTATTCAGATTTGTTATAAAAATTTTAATAAAATATTAAAGCTCCTACCTAAGCCATTGCAAATATTGCCTAAATGTATAAAATTATTAAAAATTGTACACAATTTAATTGTAATTCATTAAATACCATGTAACTAAAAGTAATTCTATTTTGCGCCAAAAGTTGACTATATTTACTAATTAAAAAATAACTAAACAATGAAGGCTAATTGGCAATGCAATAAATGATTGCATAAAGAGTTGAAATTCAAGAAATTATTATTAATAAAGAGAAATAAGGAAACGTTGCATTTAAATGAATAGTAAACAAGACCATAAGAACGGTAGTTTATGCTTCAGTGCACTTTGCGCTAAAGTACACTGCGCAACTTGGAGAAGACGTCCCAGCACATCAGTTGTTGTCCGACCGTCTTACCGTGCACGTAAACATGTCAATATGTTACCGAACATATTTTGACACATCGCGCGTATAGTAACGGGTTCGCGCGCGTACCCGCGGGTATCCGCGAGTGTTTTATCGTTCGTTAACGCGTGTGTTCGCGAGTGGATAGCAGTGTTCCGGCCGGTGTTACGTGTGTCCAGCAGTGGTTACGGTGGACATCATTCCGGGTTAGTAAATGTGTTCGCGCTTGACTTACTGCATGTTCCGCGAGTGTTTCCGTATTAATTGGTGCACGTTCCGCGAGTGTTTTTTTGTTGATTATCGTATAATTTTGCGAATGTTTTTTTTAATTAATGCATGTTTTCGCGAATGTTTTTCTATCGATTACCGCGTACGTTTGCGAATGTTTTTCTTGATTAATACATGTTTCTGCGAATGTTTTTCTGTCGATTACCGCGTACTTTTGTCAATGTTTTTTTTTAATTAATGCATGTTTTCGCGAATGTTTTTCTATCGATTACCGCGTATGTTTGCGAATGTTTTTCTCGATTAATACATGTTTCTGCGAATGTTTTTCTGTCGATTACCGCGTACTTTTGTCAATGTTTTTTTTAATTAATGCATGTTTTCGTGAATGTTTTCTACCGATTACCGCATACGTTTGCGAATGTTTCTTTCGATTAATACATGTTTCCGCGAATGTTTTTCTATCGATTACCGTGTTCGTTCGCAAATGTTTTTATTTTGATAAATGTACGTTTTACGGGCTATTTTTTAAACATTTTCGTGCGCATTAGATTTCATTTCTCCTAATTAGTTTTCAAATCTTCGCGTGCTATTCTGTACACATATTCGCGTACGCTCTCCGTATTCATGCCTGTAATATCTTTTGAATTTTCGTATACGTCTGCATGAGTGTTTGTGTCTGCATTTGCATGATTTCACATATCCTCTTTTAAAACTAGCTCGACTAAAATTCTGATTAAATGTTCACAGGGCACTACCACTGCATCTCCAAAGGCTGCCTGGTCAACTCGAATGAGGTACTACATTTCCAGCGGTTCTGCAGTTCCATAAGATGTTCTGCGATCGGTGAGTCGCATGCTTTACCTATTTTTTATCGCGAGAGTGCTGATCACGAATGTTATTGTACATCGGCACAACAGCAATCATCTATGTTACATATCTCCCATGGCGCGTTTTTTAGCTTTGGATAGAGATTTCTTGTATTTCTCGCGTTAGAGTCCTTTACAAAATGTAAAATCAAATTTATCAAATTTGTACGTAGGTATAATTTTACTTAGGTCTTAACATTGATTGTCGTTGTTAATTTCGCGAATTTTTAAGCGCATTTGTGGTAGCTTGGAAATCGGTCGTCGTTAGTTTTGCGTACTTCAAAGCGTCCTATGTGGTTGCTTGAAAGTCTGTTGATATTGGTTTTGCGTATCTTAAAACGCTCTCAGGGGCACGTCAAGCCTCTATGTTAAATAAATCCAAAGTTACCGAATATATACGTAATGTCCGGTACCCGTATAATATACTAATTGACCAGCACATTTTAATATGCTCTGTGCATACAAGCATATTTTATAATGTTCGCAAAATTGACACAACTGTGTTGATATCACGCAGTAAATTCTATTTTATTTCTTCAATCGATCGATTGAACAAATCTGTTTTATCGTACCGTACCGTACGGTACCGTAGGTACCTATTTTGTTTTATTATAGCTTTTGTAAATTTATTTGTTATGGATGTCTGAAATTCGTTTTATTCTTTAGCAGGATCCTTCAATATTTTACATTTTTTGTATAATTATGTGTAGTTTGAATTTCAGGTGGGTCTCGTTTGCGTAGTCACCTCCTCGTGGTGAGATCTGGGAATTGATATCGCTTTTCAAAGACCGCATGTTCTATGCAAAGCGATATCAAGCTAAGAACTACGCATAAATCCTAAAATTCATAAGTTTTTGAAAAACTCTTTTCGGTCTTTTGCAATGAATAAAATCTTCAAAATTTTTAAAGCCTTCCTACTTTTACATATAGACATATAATTGTAGATTGATACGTAAATTCTCATCCACAATTCACTGGACACTTAATAAATTTAGAATAATGATAAGTGTCTGACACATTTGCACAACGTAGTTATTCAGTTTTATTAATTGTTCGCCATATAGCTGATCAATAAACGTTTTAAATAAAACATACGAGTGTCCAGTGACTTATGGATGAGAATATCAATTCCAAATTCATTTTAAATACTTCTAAATTTCTTCTGAATTATAACAATTACAAAATTAAAGAATTGGCTGGCAGATTGGTGTCTATAAGCTATTCCTAACAGTATTATATAAATGGGTTATAGGTATTGGTCGAAAAGAGAATATCCATGATTAGGATTTTATGTGTACGCGAAACGAAAAGTATCAGAAAGAACAGGCAAAAAGAGTGAGTTCTAGCCATCTTGTGGGTCATGTACGATAGATACATGTTCACGATAATGGCTTAAGCATGTTCAATTTATTGCCTGTGTTTCTCCCGCAAAGAAACCTTATCCATCATAAAGTAAAAGAAGCGAATACCCTATCCAATGCACGACAATTTATAAGTGTACATTACCTTTCATTTTCACGCATTAACTTTAAGTTGGAGAAGTGTATCTTTGAAACGGAGACGCGACGTTTTGCGTTGCGCATTTTTGTAATTTCGTGTGAGTCCGAGATTCATACATTTTACTAAAACATTTTCAAACTTTATTGCCAAATTGTATATTTAAATCATAAATTACAGAAACGTAGAATGAATTTCAGACGAGTCTCGCTCGTTGCGTAGCCACCTCCCCTAGGTGAGACTCGGTAATTGACGTCGGTTTCCAAAGGATGCATGATCTTTGGAAATCTACGTCAAGCTAAGAGCTACGCATGGTTCGCGATTCAATTTAGAGTTTGCATATTTTTGCTCCCGGTCTTAAACCGATTGGAGAATGATTAAATTATTGAAATGTTTTCAACTTTTCTACAGTTTTTCTCATTTTTTCCGCAATCCGTCCGTCGCGGTTTATTATACCGTCAAATAACTTATCCATACAAATTGGATTGATCCATTTGTATGAACAAGTTATCGCGTAATGTAAGAACTTTTTTTACAGGTGTACATATTTCTTTTCCCATTTCAGATATTTAATTGATCGATCTAATTTTATACCAAGTCTAATAAAAACCTCACTTATGATATAAATTTCCCTCCCCAACTTACCCACTCAATTATCCGTACTATCGTATTTTGTCGTTCTTTGCAACGGGTATACACCGGGGCTCTTACATTTTTCTCAACCTGATTCCATTCTGTTCTATCGCTGGTTAGTTCGTTTGGTTGCGGCCGTTTCGTTCCTTTTTACGTTTCCCCCCGTAATTGCATTCCATGGAATGCTCCCCATTCCCTTATTCTTGTGGTGTTAGGATTACAGCCCTGAATTATACAGTGTAGCGCACAGGTACGCTTCGTAGGACAACGAGGGATGCATGCGACGTAGTTTTAATTAATCATAAGCTAGTTTAAGCATGTTAATCTTATTGTAGGCGGCTTTCTTACAAGGAAATCTTGCCCAACTTAAAGCGAAGAAACTCGCTTTCCCATTCCCCCCGCCGCCTTATCGTATAGAACAATTCAATGTTCTCGCGCGTGTATAGCTTCGCAATCGTTCGGTGTCGGAGGGCTTTGCATCGCGCACTCGCTCGCCGCCGTGGTGCGACATGCGCTTAACAATTCCATGCTTCTGTCAGACACTCTCGCGAGTCTTCACCAATCTCGCTCGTGTCACGATACTCCATGTTTGCGCCGCGATTGTTGGGGCGGCGGCATGTCGATGCGACTACCGGTGTTCGGCCGGGGAACTGCGGTCCTGCGTCGAAGGGAGCGGTGGTTGCTCCCGACCAGGGTTAGGTCCTGCAGGTGGACGGGTCTCGGCGCTACGCGTTGGGGACAGCGGCATGCTCCTTCCACTGGTCGCCGTTGTGAGGCGCGTCGCCAGTTTGTGGCGCGTTCTTGCATCCGTTAGTCGGCAGGGGTGGACTGTTGCATCCATCTACAGGGCCGTGCTCGAACCCTTGCCGAGCTCCGTGAGTTTTATCGCCATGACGTCGCCCCAGCGACCGCGTAAGTCGCGGCATGGATATCGTGCCACGGTCGAAGGCGGGGGCGGCTCTCGAGAGCGCATTTAGCATGGCGTTGTTAAGTGCATGAGAGTGCGTTGTGCACTGCTCGACGATGTTGGCCAGCGATTGCGAACTCGGTAGATTCGGTCGCGTCGCGATTCTCAATTGCTCGCGTTTCCAACCGAACACTCACTTTGGGTGCTTTTCGGATCATTCTTTAATGATCAATCGATCATTGCATATAGTTTAGCGTTGCGAAATTAGAGTCACACCTTAGTTTTCCGTATCGATTTCCCTTTGCAGTGCACGATAGTTTTCAAGTGCATTTTAGCTTCATTTCATTCCATTCGCTTTAAGTTGAACAAGCTATCCTTGAATAGGATATCCGCCACTTAGGATTCAACGTCATTATAACCTGATGTGAGTCCGAAATTCATTCTACACTTTATCAAACGCTGTCAAACTTTTATCTCTTATCTAACGTTAGAATCATAAATTACAGAAACGTAGAATGAATTTCAGACGAGTCTCGCTCGTTGCGTAGCCACCCCCCCTAGGTGAGACTCGGTAATTGACGTCGGTTTCCAAAGGATGCATGATCTTTGGAAATCTACGTCAAGCTAAGAGCTACGCATGGTTCTCGATTCAATTTAGAGTTTGCATATTTTTGCTCCCGGTCTTAAACCGATTGGAGAATGATTAAATTATTGAAATGTTTTCAACATTTCTACAGTTTTTCTCATTTTTTCCGCAATCCGTCCGTCGCGGTTTATCATACCGCCAAATAACTTTTCCATACAAATTGGATTGATCCATTGTATGAACAAGTTATCGCGTAATGTACAAACTTTTTTTTACAGGTGTAAATATATGTTTTCCCATTTCAGGTATTTAATAGATCGATCTAATTTTATAGCAAGTCTAATAAAAGCCTAACTTATGATATAAATTTCCCTCCCCAACTTACCCACTCAATTATCCGTACTATCGTATTTTGTCGTTCTTTGCATCGGGTGTACACCGGGGCTCTTACATTTTTCTCAACCTGATTCCATTCTGTTCTATCGCTGGTTAGTTCGTTTGGTTCCGGCCGTTTCCTTCTTTTTTGCGTTTCCCCCCGTTATTGCATTCCATGGAATGCTCCCCATTCCCTTATTCTTGTGGTGTTAGGATTACAGCCCTGATTTATACAGCGTAGCGCACCGGTACGCTTCGTAGGACTACGTGGGATGCATGCGACGTAGTTTCAATTAATCATAAGCTAGTTTAAGCATGTTAATCTTATTGTAGGCGGCTTTCCTACAAGGAAATCTTGCCCAACTTAAAGCGAAGAAACTCGCTTTCCCATTCCCCCCGCCGCCTTATCGTATAGAACAATTCAATGTTCTCGCGCGTGTATAGCTTCGCACTCGTTCGGTGTCGGAGGGCTTTGCATCGCGCACTCGCTCGCCGCCGTGGTGCGACATGCGCTTAACAATTCCATGCTTCTGTCAGACACTCTCGCGAGTCTTCACCAATCTCGCTCGTGTCACGATACTCCATGTTTGCGCCGCGATTGTTGGGGCGGCGGCATGTCGATGCGACTACCGGTGTTCGGCCGGGGAACTGCGGTCCTGCGTCGAAGGGAGCGGTGGTTGCTCCCGACCAGGGTTAGGTCCTGAAGGTGGACGGGTCTCGGCGCTACGCGTTGGGGACAGCGGCATGCTCCTACCACTGGTCGCTGTTGTGAGGCGTGCCGCCAGTTTGTGGCCCGTTCTTGCATCCGTTAGTCGGCAGGGGGGGACTGTTGCATCCATCTGCAGGGCCGTGCTCGAACCCTAGCTGGGCTCCGTGAGTTTCATCGCCATGGCGTCGCCCCAGCGACCGCGTAAGTCGCGGCATGGATATCGTGGCACGGTCGAAGGCGGGGGCGGCTCGCGAGAGCGCATTTAGCATGGCGTTATTAAGTGCATGAGAGTGCGTTGTGCACTGCTCGACGATGTTGGCCAGCGATTGCGAACTCGGTATTTTCGGTCGCGTCGCGATTCTCAATTGCTCGCGTTTCCTACCGAACACCCACTTTGGGTGCTTTTCGGATCGCTTTTTAATGATCAGTCGATCATTGCGTATAGTGTAGTGTTGCGAAATTAGAGTCACACCATAGTTTGCCGTATCGAAATCCCTTTTGCAATGCACGACAGTTTCAAAGTGCATTTTAGCTTCATTTTATTCCATTCGCTTTCAGTTGAACAAGCGCATCTTTGAGTAGGATATCCGCCACATACAATCGTAAATCATTGTACCTTCATGTTGATCTGAAGTTCATTCTACATTTCATTGAACAGTTTCACACTTTTCTTATTTGTTTAACGTTAGAATCATATATCATAGACACGTAGAATGAATTTCAGACGAGTCTCGCTCGTTGCGTAGCCACCTCCCCTAGGTGAGACTCGGTAATTGACGTCGGTTTCCAAAGAATGCACGATCTTTGGAAATCCACGTCAAGCTAAGAGCTACGCATGGTTCGCGATTCAATTTAGAGTTTGCATATTTTTGCTCCCGGTCTTAAACCGATTGGAGATTGATTAAATTATT
>JAOPTO010000372.1:15000-17114 GCA_033822845.1 Tetrapedia diversipes | reverse complement strand
CCACCACCCACCGAATCAATAAAGAGCTATCAATCTGTCAATCCTTCCGGTGTCTGGGCCTGGTGAGGTTTCCCGTGTTGAGTCAAATTAAGCCGCAGGCTCCACTCCTGGTGGTGCCCTTCCGTCAATTCCTTTAATTTTCAGCTTTGCAACCATACTTCCCCCGGAACCCAAAAGCTTTGGTTTCCCGGAAGCTGCCCGCCGAGTCATCGGAGGAACATCGGCGGATCGCTAGCTGGCATCGTTTATGGTTAGAACTAGGGCGGTATCTGATCGCCTTCGAACCTCTAACTTTCGTTCTTGATTAATGAAAACATTTTTGGCAAATGCTTTCGCTTTAGTCCGTCTTGCGACGATCCAAGAATTTCACCTCTAACGCCGCAATACGAATGCCCCCATCTGTCCCTATTAATCATTACCTCGGGGGTCCGAAAACCAACAAAATAGAACCGAGGTCCTATTCCATTATTCCATGCACACAGTATTCAGGCGAAGGTAGCCTGCTTTGAGCACTTTAATTTGTTCAAAGTAAACGTACCGGCCCACCTCGACACTCAGTGAAGAGCACCGCGATGGGTAATCAATTGGACCGCCCGCGAGGAGCTAAGCCCACCGGTAGGACGTACCACATAATGCCAGTTAAACACCGCGAGCGGTGAACCGACACTGTGACACACAGATTCAACTACGAGCTTTTTAACCGCAACAACTTTAATATACGCTATTGGAGCTGGAATTACCGCGGCTGCTGGCACCAGACTTGCCCTCCAATTGGTCCTCGTTAAAGGATTTAAAGTGTACTCATTCCGATTACGGGGCCTCGGATGAGTCCCGTATCGTTATTTTTCGTCACTACCTCCCCGTGCCGGGAGTGGGTAATTTGCGCGCCTGCTGCCTTCCTTGGATGTGGTAGCTGTTTCTCAGGCTCCCTCTCCGGAATCGAACCCTGATTCCCCGTTACCCGTTATAACCATGGTAGGCGCAGAACCTACCATCGACAGTTGATAAGTCAGACATTTGAAAGATTCGTCGCCGGTTCTAAATGACCATGCGATCAGCACAATGTTATTCAGAGTCACCAAAGCAAACGATGAACGAACGGACGAACCGTCCGCCACCGATTGGTTTTGATCTAATAAAAGCATTCCTTCCATCTCTGGTCGGAATTCTAGTTTGCATGTATTAGCTCTAGAATTACCACAGTTATCCAAGTAAATTTGGGTACAATCTAAGAAACCGTAACTGATTTAATGAGCCATTCGCGGTTTCACCTTAATTCGGTATGTACTTAGACATGCATGGCTTAATCTTTGAGACAAGCATATGACTACTGGCAGGATCAACCAGGGAGTTGCGTGAAGGAGAAAAGTTTTTTGCCACACTCTCTCTCTCTCTCTTTACCTTTCGTCGTCGATTCTCTCGGAGGATCGATCGACGAGTCGAGCCTTTCGTATTTGTATTATATATATAGTATGCATAATGTAACGTGTGTTTGGTCAAATACATTATTTATCGCAAGAGGAGGAGCGGGCACTCGTATAATACTGCCCCAGATTAATTTCCTTCATCGCACCACAAAGTGTATTTAGTTACTTCCATAGAATGTCTCCGTTTCGAGGAAGCGCGTATTATACTCACTTCCACGCTGAAACAGTTTCTCGTTAAAATAAAGCACGTATCCAGCATGCTGAACAATATTTTAACGAGCCACGCGCGTATTCGAAGTGCACGCTGAACGTATCTAAATAAACGGGACAAACTCTTTGTGAAAGTTTCGTATCGCCCTCCTTCTAGTCGCACAAATGCGCCTCAAGAAGAATACAGTGCAACTTTAGCAAAGTATAAATCTATCGTACACAATTTGTACGCCCAACGTGTATCAAAATATATACCGTTATAAAACGTTTGTAAAATCGTCCGATCGCTCGGTTCGAAGAGTTGATGCTCAGTTAGTACAAGTACACACGCCGAAACGTGCATACAGGTAGCCAACATCCCAAAGGGACGCTTTTCCCACATATGGGCCATTCGGTCATAGACACCGACCCGTGGCAATGCTGTGCAGAGAATAATACGGATACGTAAGCGCGGCGCGAAAGCAGTCGAGTTGTTAT
>JAOPTO010000372.1:0-10000 GCA_033822845.1 Tetrapedia diversipes | reverse complement strand
TAGTATATTTATTATACTAGCCTTTATGCCCCATTCCTCGTGGGCGACTCGTCTTAGAGTCAATATATATTGCACCACTTTATTTCTGACATGCTTTGCATGCTCAATGAAATTCATTTGCCTGTCTATTATGACACCAAGATACTTGGTGTAGTCAACGTATTTAATATTTTTGCTGCCCAATTTTAAAATTGGCTGTCTATCAGTGTGAAACTTGCCCTTTAGCATCATTGCACAAGTCTTATCGAGGGATAACCTCAGCTTGTGCAATGTGCACCATTCGTTGAGTATACTCAGCACTTTCGTTCCCTTAATTTCAAGCGCAGCTCGTGAATTGGCCTTGACCAGCAAGACCAAATCATCGGCATACGCTATTGTCTCTACTTCGCTTGCAGCGAAGTTTTTGTCAATTTCGTGCAGCAGCACGTCCATGCACCAGCACCACGCCACTGGTCCAATAATGGATCCCTGTGGGCAGCCCTTTCTCATTGTACTGGCGATGCGTTCGGCGTTCGAGTTCGAGTAGATAAACATCTTTCTCCTCTTAAAGTAAGAGTCTATCAGTCGAATAATCGTGCTGCTGCATTCTGCTTTGATTAGTCTATTTACTATGGCGGGCCACCATAGATTGTCAAAGGCCCCCTCTATGTCCATAAAGAGGGCCAGAATGTATTTCTTATCGGGGCTCGAGGCCCCTTGTCGAAGTTTAAGAAGGGCGTCCTCAGTGGAACAACCCTTCTTGAATCCAAACTGACAATTGTGGGCTAGGCCCTTGTCAGTATACTGTTCTTGGATTCTATTTACAACTATCCTCTCAAAGACCTTCCCAAGCATTGAGAGGAGAGCGATCGGCCGGTAGGAACTCGTTTTCATCCTGTCACGATTTTTGTCTTTTAGGATCAGTCGCAGGCGAGCCTGCTTCCAAATCCTTGGAAAGGTAGCGTTCGATAGGCAGTTGTTGTACAACGCCTGTAGTACTTCCCCGTTGCACTTGTTGAGGTGCTTCAGAATTTCTGACTTGACCTGGTCAAGGCCTGGGGCTTTCTTGTTCTTACACTTTCCGACGGCTTCGTCGATTTCTTGTCGACTTATAGGGCGTTCGAGATTGTAATTCCTGTAAAGTGCATTTTGCTGCTTTATCTCCAGATGTACCCCAACATCTGGAGAGCAAATACCGTCTTGAGGAACGACCTGACTCAGCAGTTGCTCCATTGTCTCCCTCCAGGTTAGGGTGAAATCTCCGTTCGCCTTCTTCACTGACGAGACCGGCTCGTCAGGAGTTAGCTTGTCGCGGCAGATTTTGTATACGATTCCCCAGGGATCCCTATTGCCCTCTTCGAGGACAAAGTTCTTCCAGGAGTCTCGCTTATGTTTACGGATCTCAGAGGTGTACTTGTTCCTAGCTGTTCGATATTTCTCTTGAACGTTTTCGACCTCGTCATTAATCCTTAACCTCCTAACCCGGGTAAGTTCTTTCTTACAACGGTTAGCAATCTTTCGAAGGGTGGACAGTTCCTCACTCCACCAGGGAACCCTGATGGGTGGTTTTCGATTCAAAGGTATTGCTTTGTCGCAGCTCGTTCGAATTGCACTTTTCAGGGACCTTGCAGCCGTGTCAGGGGTGCTGGTCGTTAGGCGTTCTAAGAAGTCGTCGTCGAGTGTTTCCTCGTGACAGGCCTTCAGATAGTTCCAATCGGCCTTTTTCAGGTTGTAACCAGACTTTTCACTTCGTCTGGCTACTACACCTGGTTTTACGGACATGAGCTTGATTTCGATAAGACTGTGGTCGCTCACGTCACAGTCTTCTGATACGCTCCATTCTATGGGCCTCCCCAGCAAGCTGGGGGTGATCAATGTCAAATCTATATTCGATTCGCCTCTGCTTGTGACAAAGGTCGGTCTGGCGTTCAATTGATTTAAGACATGTAGGTTGTTGACGCAGAGGAATTCTTCAAGAACCTTTCCCCTGTCGTCGGTAGCGTTCGAGTGCCATAGAATGGATTTCGCATTGGCATCAATTGTCATTATTATGTTCTTGCCTCTCAACCTGTTTAATAGAGCTTCAACCTTCTCGAGGATCGGCTCTATCGCAAGTGAATATTGGCAATAGGCATTAATAATGTAAATTTCATCAAGCCCAGGTTTGATGCAAAAGCACATAACATGTGCTGTGTCTTCAAGTCCTACTTGAAAGACCTCGAGATTTTTGTCTGCTACTACAGCTGCAACCCAAGGGTTCTTGCAGCTCGGCTGCAGTATTGTCATTCGACTCGAATAACCCTTGACCCTGCCTTTGAAGGCATACGGCTCCTGAAGGCAGAGTACTTGAATAGTTCCTTCCTCTAGCTTCTTCATGAGGTTGGACGCTGCAGCAGCAGACCTCTGGGCGTTGATTTGTGCGAGCGCGATCATCACGGGCATAGCCTAGATCTATACAGCTCGACTTGACGGACATAGACCGGGCAGGTCTTAGACGTGACCAAATGGTCAGTCTTTTCTTTCTTTGCCCTCGTGCAGTTTATGCACTTGGGCTTCTTCGATTTGCAGTCACCTTTTAGGTGACCGCTCTCACTACATTTCTCGCATGTGGCCTTTTCGGCCTTACATGCTTTCGCAACATGACCGTAACCATGGCACTTAAAGCACCTGGTTACGTTTATATATTCTCGGACTCTATATGCGCTCCAATACATATAAGCCTTGCCCTTGGAGACCAGCTCCATAAATTCTGGTCGTGGGACTTCCACGATCCAGTTCTTATTTTTGTTTTTCGTAATGAAGCTGTGCCTGAAGTGGACGGCTTCGGCAAGCTTCTTTATTTCGGCCTCACTTTTTGTTGGGAAGTTCTTCGTAAGAAGATCCTCCTTTAGATCATCGGCGCTATATTCTGAGTCCACATCGTAAATGATTACGCTGGGACTCAGCTTCTTGGGCTCCTCTACTCGGAGCCCGGCTTTGGCTAGCGAGGAGCGCTTGATTATATCAGCGTCCTCTTTGCTGCCTAATTCTACAATTACGCCCTTAGAGCGCATTTGTCTTATTGATTTAATTTTCAGTTTGGCCCTTTGGGGCCCGAGTTCTTTCGTGAGAGATTTCTTTATCTCCTCACTCGTTCTCTTGTCGCTGTCCTTACTGGGGCGGATCAGTAGGACATCCGACCTTTCCTTTCTCGTAGCTTTCGCTACTGTTATCAAGGGGGCTGCTACCCTTGTAGGAGCGCTTCCCGCAGCGCATGCTTTCGCATACGACTGCGGCACCGGCGGATTTGCCTTTATGGCAACATTTTGCGCTTTAAGCTTCTCGTTCTCGATGACGAGTTCGAGAAGCTTTTTCTCCATCAGGCCCCATTTGGCCATCACTGTCTTTATGGTCGCTAAGCTGACCTTACTATTTTCGCTCAATAGAGCGTTTTCGAGGTCTGACCTCATGTTTCTGATTTCGTTGAGGTGAGAGCCGCCACAGCTCTCCACCTCCATTTCTGACTCTACCGAGTCTGATTGCATCACTGGGGGAGTAGTCCCCCTCAGCCTTTTTCTCTTCGGTGCGCTGGTGGACGCCTTCCTCGTCGCACCAGCGCTCTTTATCGACTCATCATCCGAGGAGCTGGTAGTGGACAGCTCCTCGTTTTGTCTAGGGTTGGTTGTTTTAGGTTTTGAGTTAATCATAATTTTAGGTTGGGCCCACTTCAACATGAGAGCATCCATGGGCCCCAAAAAGCAACGTATGAAAAGAGGTCGATCTGGGCAGAGCATCGTTACCCAGACAAGCCAATATACCACCGGGGATTGGCAGGTTCCCGGGGACCGGACGCTAGTTACAGATGCACCCATCTGCACACGCTACGGCGCCTAGTCCGTCTCGTGCCTCGTCGCCGCGCCCGCTCAGCTTAAGGTTAGGGATTCTTTTATAGAGGCGCTCATCCTCGCGGTTCAGCCAGCTAAGGCAAGACCCCCGCTCCTGCGAAACATGACCACAGGTTTACGGTGTGTGTGTGACTCAAGTTACCCCGGGTTCGTTAGGCCCGTACTGCAACACCAAAGCACTGTCATGCGACAGCCAGTGTGTCAGCAGCCCCTGAGGTTAGTAGATAGGGACAGAGGGAATCTCGTTAATCCATTCATGCGCGTCACTAATTAGATGACGAGGCATTTGGCTACCTTAAGAGAGTCATAGTTACTCCCGCCGTTTACCCGCGCTTTTTTGAATTTCTTCACGTTGACATTCAGAGCACTGGGCAGAAATCACATTGCGTCAACACCCGCAAGGGCCATCGCAATGCTTTGTTTTAATTAGACAGTCGGATTCCCCTAGTCCGTGCCAGTTCTGAGCTGAGCGTTGAATGGCGGCCGAAGAGAGCGACCACGACGGCAAGCCGCCACGGAAGCCTCGCAGCAAGGAAGATCCGCGGGAGGCCAAGGCACGGGACCGAGCTCGGATCCCGGGGGCGATATAAATATCGCTTGCCCGTTCAGCTTCGCCCAGGCCCGGCACGTCAGCCAAGCCCGCTTCCCGACCAAGCCCGACACGCCCCGCTCCTCAGAGCCAATCCTTATTCCGAAGTTACGGATCCAATTTGCCGACTTCCCTTACCTACATTAATCTATCGACTAGAGGCTCTTTACCTTGGAGACCTGCTGCGGATATGGGTACGAACCGGCGCGACACCTCCACGTGGCCCTCTCCTGGATTTTCAAGGTCCGAGGGGAAGATGCGGACACCGCCGCAACTGCGGTGCTCTTCGCGTTCCAAACCCTATCTCCCTGCTAGAGGTTTCCAGGGAACTCGAACGCTTATACAGAAAAGAAAACTCTCCCCGCACCTCCCGACGGCGTCTCCAGGTCATGTTGGGTTACCCCGACGAGCACTCTTATGAGGGCCCGGAATGGTATACGGTTCCGCTGCCGGGTTCCGGAATAGGAACCGGATTCCCTTTCGCCCGATGGGTGTGTGTGTTTACATAGTCTCGTTCGTTCAAATTTTGCGTGTTACATATATGTTAGGACACCTCATCTACATATGATTTCTCATAGGGCTTAGGATCGACTGACTCGTGTGCAACGGCTGTTCACACGAAACCCTTCTCCACATCAGTCCTCCAGGGTCTCGCTGGAGTATTTGCTACTACCACCAAGATCTGCACCGACGGCGGCTCCAGGCAGGCTCACGCCCAGACCCTTCTGCGCACACCGCCGCGACCCTCCTACTCATCAGGGCTTCATGGAGGACGGTCCACACCCGCGAGGGGTCAAAGGACGCACGTCACTCCCCTCTTGCCGCTGACGGCGGAGTATAGGCGCGACGCTTCAGCGCCATCCATTTTCAGGGCTAGTTGCTTCGGCAGGTGAGTTGTTACACACTCCTTAGCGGATTCCGACTTCCATGGCCACCGTCCTGCTGTCTTAAGCAACCAACGCCTTTCATGGTATCCCATAAGCGTCGACTTAGGCGCCTTAACTCTGCGTTTGGTTCATCCCACAGCGCCAGTTCTGCTTACCAAAATTGGCCCACTTGGCACTCTGATCCAAGATCTCGTGGCTTCATTGATCCAAGCAAGCCAGAGATCTCACCCATTTAAAGTTTGAGAATAGGTTGAGGTCGTTTCGGCCCCAATGCCTCTAATCATTCGCTTTACCAGATGAGACTCGTCAGCGTTCGAAACGAGTGCCAGCTATCCTGAGGGAAACTTCGGAGGGAACCAGCTACTAGATGGTTCGATTAGTCTTTCGCCCCTATACCCAGTTCCGACGATCGATTTGCACGTCAGAATCGCTACGGACCTCCATCAGGGTTTCCCCTGACTTCGTCCTGACCAGGCATAGTTCACCATCTTTCGGGTCCCAACGTGTACGCTCTGGGTGCGCCTCTTCTCGTAATGAGAACGAGACGCCCCGGGAGTGCGGGGCACCATCGTAACGGTGCCCATCCTCCCTCGGTCGACGCTTAGGCCGACCTTCACTTTCATTTCGCCTTTAGGTTTATGCATCCCAATGACTCGCGCACATGTTAGACTCCTTGGTCCGTGTTTCAAGACGGGTCCTGAGAGTACCCAAAGCAGTAGCGTCGCCGACCGGTAATTCAGAGCTTGGCCAGTCCAAGGACACCGCCTGCCAACAGCTGGTCATGCCCGGGGACGGCACCAGGTCCGTACCTCCGGGTTGAAGCTGATCTAGCTTGCGGCGGGCCTGACGCACACACATTCGAGAATGGATTGGTTGCGGCCCGATACCGTGCGAGTACCGTCGTGCAGCCGGTCGGGCGACCGAGGGTCTGTCGCGTGCGCGCATGGCGACGAAACAGGCGCCCTCTCGGGCCGTAGACCGACACGCAACGGGTCGCGACGTTCTACTAGGGGAGAAGTGCACGACTACAGCACCGGAACATTCAAGCCGAAGGTGGTGTGCCCTCGCCGTGGAACCACGAAGGTCCATTCGGGGCATCGCGCACCGACGGGAGCCAGCGCCGTTGACGATGAATCTCCCCATTCGATCTTTTGGGTTTCTCAGGTTTACCCCTGAACGGTTTCACGTACTCTTGAACTCTCTCTTCAAAGTTCTTTTCAACTTTCCCTCACGGTACTTGTTCGCTATCGGTCTCGTGGTCGTATTTAGCCTTAGATGGAGTTTACCACCCACTTAGGGTTGCACTCTCAAGCAACCCGACTCTAAGGAGAGATCCTCCCGAAAACGCGTACCGGTCGCTACGGGCCTGGCACCCTCTATGGGTAAATGGCCCCATTCAAGATGGACTTGGACGCGGTTCGACGTCACGGGACAGACGGATCCTCCCAAACACTACATTTCCCAGCGGCAGAACCGCGGGATTCAGTGCTGGGCTCATTCCTGTTCGCTCGCCGCTACTAAGGAAATCCTTGTTAGTTTCTTTTCCTCCGCTTAGTAATATGCTTAAATTCAGCGGGTAATCTCGCCTACTCTGAGGTCGTCATATACGTGTATTTTTATTGTATGCGTAACAACAACAATAAAAAAAAACCTGAGTTACGCACAGTTGAGAGTGGCGACAAAAAAAAAAGAAGTAAGAGAGAGAAGGTATAGTCGAAAGTCGAAAAGACATTTGTACAAGAAACATGGATTCTTAGTTTTATGCACCGCACCATAGTGCCAATTTATATCGCAGGTTCGAATCGGAGAGACGCTCGCTGGACAACCGAAGAATTTCCCGGATTTTTGACGTCCGTCCTGTATTTAAAAAAAAAGCAATGCTTGGTATAAACTATTCTCCAGCGGTTCCTATATATCGTTTCGCCCTTTAATCTCGAACGTCTCTCTGTGTACAATATAAAAAAAAGAGCATCGAAACGGCGCACCGATCCTCCTCATAGTCATCCCGATTCTTTATTATTACCCTAGATCCTTCAGAACGAAGGACCAGGCCGGGGTGAGTCGGAGGTGCGCAACACGGATCTCAAACTCTTTTTATATGTACGAGAGAACGTAAAAGGGACAAAAAACAGAACGCACGCAAGTGGAGATAGACAAGCTTCTTTTTCTCTTTCCAGGGACTGGACGACCGGCTTCTGGTTGCGCGGTCTCTCGCGATCGACAACGAAAATGGCATGGGGTGACCAACACAGAGCGTGGATGCAGCTGCTGCCAACTCCCGACCGTTATCGACGAGTCTTTGATTTATTCGAACATAGCCGCGCCAAAGGGGAAAAGATATTCTCCTCTCTTCCCTGGGGCTCTTTTAACGAATAATCGTAACCCGTCGTCGATCGGGGTAAGAAAAGTCAAAATGGCAGCGTACAATACACACGCACACCGAGTCTCTTGTACCTCTTCCTCTCTTTCCCATCTTATTTACGTCGCTCGTTCTCTTTCTGTGACTCTCAGTCGTTTCATTTCAAACGACGTCGGGGGCGCGGGTATATGTAATTTTGGTGTGCTCCAAACGACTTGACGACACCTCTCGGATCGAGCGAGTGGCGGATGCCGTGGGGGTTACTGTTTGTATTTAACACGGGTAAAAAAAACAACAATAGAAACCTGACAAGTACGGACGAAGCGGTGCTTTAACAATGGGCGGTCGTCAAAGTAAGATCTTTAGAACAAAAATCGAACCGACGACTCACGACGCCATTTCAGCACTCTCGCAGGTTCGCCCGAAAGGTTTCCCTCCGTGAATAAATACATCCCACACACTCGGCGCCGCACGCGCACGCGCGTACGATCCGGGGGTCAAAGTCTTTTAAGGAGGCACACACCTCCGCGACGAACGCCGACGAACGTTCAACGATCGCTCGTACGTATACGCATGCATCTCCTCCGATTATATCGAGATAATCTCGATCTCTCTAACGAGAACATCCCTCCCGACTCGGAAACGAGTCCCCCCATTCGACAAGGGGACCGACCGACGACGGGGTATTATCGTATCGTTCTCGCAGAGGTGAAACATGAAGGAGAAAGCAAAACGCAACGCAAGCAGTATATAGGTTACGTAAACGACCCTCAGCCAGGCGTGGTCCAGGAATTGTATCCGTGGACCGCAATGTGCGTTCGAAATGTCGATGTTCATGTGTTCTGCAGTTCACACGTTGACGCGCAATTAGCTGCGTTCTTCATCGACCCACGAGCCAAGTGATCCACCGTTCAGGGTAATCGTATAATATTGTATTTCGTTCATTGGTCTAAATACTCGGTTCAAAAGAAGCCGAGATCCCGACGCAACTCCATGAAGGAGAGGCGGGCTAGTCGCCGCGTCGCAACGGATTTTTTACGTCCGTTATATGCGACGATCGATCGACGACACAATATTGTGTCCCGGATGTTTGTTCGTCGGATCGTGGGTGGGTCACGTAAACGTGGAACACCAGCACACGTTGATCCGACGATCGGGCGCAAAGCACGTTTAATGAAAAATCAACAACCTCGAGGAGATCGTCGCAACACGAAGAAAACGACGGGGATTGCCCCGATAACTGGATTCATCGTGTTTAATTTAACGACCTCCCAGGAACCAAATTGCAAAACGCTTGCAAGCATGTCCGTCTCCCAACCGTCATCAGTTTCTCCCATTCATTTCACCTCTCTCACGCTCGTTGTTCCCGGGGTGGTTCGTTCAGGTGAGAATCGATAGTAACCGACGATCCCGTGTTAATAAACCTCGGCACAACCTTCCAGAAGCGGTCTTTCGTCCCATCGATTCGTTGCCAGTAAAATTGTTCGATCTCGCAACGACGTGGGTGTCCGACTCACGACGACTAGGAGGAGTGCTTAACGGCAACCGGGCGAAGGTTACTCTCTGAACGAAATTAACACCCGCTTGTTTCAACGGCGGTGGGCTACCAATTTAGGGAGTAACAGGGTCGAGGCTCGAGTCCTGTGTAGCCCGTTAACCCGTTTTTTTTCGTTTTCGTTATATTTATATATTTTTCGTTCAGGTGAATGTCAAAAAGTCGATAGGGACCGCAGCAAGCGTGACGATCGGACGCAACAACAGGGGCACATACCTCGCGAAGCGGTCCATTTCATCCCATCGATTCGTTGAGAGTAAAATTGTTCGATCTCGCAACGACGTGGGTGTCAAGACTCACGACAACGGAGGGTGGTGCCCCTTAACGGAAACCGACGAAACACAGTGAGCGTGGTCCCTCTCTGAACGAAATAAATAAACAAACACTACTTAGAAACGGATCGGCACTACTCTACTCGAGATGACCCATCGTTTCCTCGTTCGGGTGGCATTACGAAGTAATGTTGTCGATAGGATCGAAAACAATTGGCATAGGGGCCCGACAAACGCGCCTCGAAGCGGTCCATTTCATCCCATCGATTCGTTGCGAGTAAAACTGTTCGATCTCGCAACGACGTGGGCGTCAAGACTCTCGACAACGAGGGTAACGCTGCTGGCGTACCAAAAGATTCGTCCTCTCCGAACGAGTACTACACGGTCAGGGTGGAATGTAAACACTCTACTCGAGATAACCCACCGTTTCCCCGCTCGGGTAGCATTACATAGTAATGTTGTCGATAGGATCGAA
>JAOPTO010000371.1:0-13691 GCA_033822845.1 Tetrapedia diversipes | reverse complement strand
CTTGAAATGCAAAATCGTCGTTTCGCGGCTGCTGAAAACGCGTTTTCGATGTTTTTCGATGTTTTCTCGGTCTCCTTCCTTCGGTTCTGCGAATATTGATTTCTTTCGGTGACTAACAGTTTACTTACCTCTTTCTACGTATATTAGCACAAAAATCACAATTGTTTATTCGTTAATTGTTTAGTTATTTGTTAACTCGCTTATTTATTGGTTTAAACATTTGGATCACTGTTCATCTTTCTATTCGCATAGTAATTAGTAGATCTGCCGAGTCAGATCCGGACTTTTCTTTTTTTCTTTCGAGATATCAGACTTGAAATGCAAAATCGTCGTTTCGCGGCTGCTGAAAACGCGTTTTTCGATGTTTTTCGATGTTTTCTCGGTCTCCTCCTTCGGTTCTGCGAATATTCGTTTCTTTCGGTGACTAACAGTTTACTTACCTCTTTCTACGTATATTAGCACAAAAATCACATTTGTTTATTCGTTAATTGTTTAGTTATTTGTTAACTCGCTTATTTATATGTTTAAACATTTGGATCACTGTTCATCTTTCTATTCGCATTGTAATTAGTAGATCTGCCGAGTCAGATCCGGACTTTTCCTTTTTTCTTTGCGAGATATCAGACTTGAAATGCAAAATCGTCGTATCGCGGCTGCTGAAAACGCGTTTTTCGATGTTTTTCGATGTTTTCTCGTTCTCCTTCCTTCGGTTCTGCGAATATTCGTTTCTTTCGGTGACTAACAGTTTATTTACCTCTTTCTACGTATATTAGCACAAAAATCACATTTGTTTATTCTTTAATTGTTTAGTTATTTGTTAACTCGCTTAATTATTTGTTTAAACATTTGGATCACTGTTCATCTTTCTATTCGCATTGTAATTAGTAGATCTGCCGAGTCAGATCCGGACTTTCCTTTTTTTCTTGCGAGATATCAGACTTGAAATGCAAAATCGTCGTTTCGCGGCTGCTGAAAACGCGTTTTTCGATGTTTTTCGATGTTTTCTCGGTCTCCTTCCTTCGGTTCTGCGAATATTCGTTTCTTTCTGTGACTAACAGTTTACTTACCTCTTTCTACTTATATTAGCACAAAAATCACATTTGTTTATTCGTTAATTGTTTAGTTATTTGTTAACTCGCTTATTTATTTGTTTAAACATTTGGATCTTTGTTCATCTTTCTATTCGCATAGTAATTAGTAGATCTGCCGAGTCAGATCCGGACTTTTCCTTTTTTCTTTGCGAGATATCAGACTTGAAATGCAAAATCGTCGTTTCGCGGCTGCTGAAAACGCGATTTTCGATGTTTTTCGATTTTTCCTCGGTCTCCTTCCTTCGGTTCTGCGAATATTCGTTTCTTTCGGTGACTAACAGTTTACTTACCTCTTTCTACTTATATTAGCACAAAAATCACATTTGTTTATTCGTTAATTGTTTAGTTATTTGTTAACTCGCTTATTTATTTGTTTAAACATTTTGATCACTGTTCATCTTTCTATTCGCATAGTAATTAGTAGATCTGCCGAGTCAGATCCGGAATTTTCCTTTTTTCTTGCGAGATATCAGACTTGAAATGCAAAATCGTCGTTTCGCGGCTGCTGTAAACGAGTTTTTCGATGTTTTTCGATGTTTTCTCGTCTCCTTCCTTCGGTTCTGCGAATATTCGTTTCTTTCGGTGACTAACAGTTTACTTACCTCTTTCTACGTATATTAGCACAAAAATCACATTTGTTTATTCGTTAATTGTTTAGTATTTGTTAACTCGCTTATTTATTTGTTTAAACATTTGGATCACTGTTCATCTTTCTATTCGCATAGTAATTAGTAGATCTGCCGAGTCCGATCCGGACTTTTCCTTTTTTCTTGCGAGATATCAGACTTGAAATGCAAAATCGTCGTTTCGCGGCTGCTGAAAACGCGTTTTTCGATGTTTTTCGATTTTTTTTTCTCTCTCCTTCTCCTTCGGTTCTGTTCTGCGAATATTCGTTTCTTTCGGTGACTAACAGTTTACTTACCCTCTTTCTACGTATATTAGCACAAAAATCACATTTGTTTATTCGTTAATTGTTTAGTTATTTGTTAACTCGCTTATTTATTTGTTTAAACATTTGGATCACTGTTCATCTTTCTATTCGCATAGTAATTAGTAGATCGGCCGAGTCAGATCCGGACTTTTCCTTTTTTCTTGCGAGATATCAGACTTGAAATGCCAAATCGTCGTTTCGCGGCTGCTGAAAACGCGTTTTTCGATGTTTTTTGATGTTTTCTCGGTCTCCTTCCTTCGGTTCTGCGAATATTCGTTTCTTTCGGTGACTAACAGTTTATTTACCTCTTTCTACGTATATTAGCACAAAAATCACATTTGTTTATTCTTTAATTGTTTAGTTATTTGTTTACTCGCTTATTTATTTGTTTAAACATTTGGATCACTGTTCATCTTTCTATTCGCATAGTAATTAGTAGATCTGCCGAGTCAGATCCGGACTTTCCTTTTTTCTTGCGAGATATCAGACTTGAAATGCAAAATCGTCGTTTCGCGGCTGCTGAAAACGCGTTTTCGATGTTTTTCGACGTTTTCTCGGTCTCCTTCCTTCGGTTCTGCGAATATTCGTTTCTTTCGGTGACTAACAGTTTACTTACCTCTTTCTACGTATATTAGCACAAAATTCACATTTGTTTATTCGTTAATTGTTTAGTTATTTGTTAACTCGCTTATTTATTTGTTTAAACATTTGGATCACTGTTCGTCTTTCTATTCGCATAGTAATTAGTAGATCTGCCGAGTCAGATCCGGACTTTTCCCTTTTTCTTGCGAGATATCAGACTTGAAATGCAAAATCGTCGTTTCGCGGCTGCTGAAAACGCGTTTTTCGATGTTTTTCGATGTTTTCTCGGTCTCCTTCCTTCGGTTCTGCGAATATTCGTTTCTGTCGGTGACTAACAGTTTACTTACCTCTTTCTACGTATATTAGCACAAAAATCACATTTGTTTATTCGTTAATTGTTTAGTTATTTGTTAACTCGCTTATTTATTTGTTTTAACATTTGGATCACTGTTCATCTTTCTATTCGCATAGTAATTAGTAGATCTGCCGAGACAGATCCGGACTTTTCCTTTTTTCTTGCGAGATATCAGACTTGAAATGCAAAATCGTCGTTTCGCGGCTGCTGAAAACGCGGTTTTCGATGTTTTTCGATGTTTTCTCGGTTTCCTTCCTTCGGTTCTGCGAATATTGATTTCTTTCGGTGACTAACAGTTTACTTACCTCTTTCTACGTATATTAGTACAAAAATCACAATTGTTTATTCGTTAATTGTTTAGTTATTTGTTAACTCGCTTATTTATTTGTTTAAACATTTGGATCACTGTTCATCTTTCTATTCGCATAGTAATTAGTAGATCTGCCGAGTCAGATCCGGACTTTTTCTTTTTTCTTGCGAGATATCAGACTTGAAATGCAAAATCGTCGTTTCGCGGCTGCTGAAAACGCGTTTTTCGATTTTTTTCGATGTTTTTCGATGTTTTCTCGGTCTCCTTCCTTCGGTTCTGCGAATATTCGTTTCTTTCGGTGACTAACAGTTTACTTACCTCTTTCTACGTATATTAGCACCAAAATCACATTTGTTTATTCGTTAATTGTTTAGTTATTTGTTAACTCGCTTATTTATTTGTTTAAACATTTGGATCACTGTTCATCTTTCTATTCGCATAGTAATTAGTAGATCTGCCGAGTCAGATCCGGAGTTTTCCTTTTTTCTTGCGAGATATCAGACTTGAAATGCAAAATCGTCGTTTCGCGGCTGCTGAAAACGCGATTTTCGATGTTTTCGATGTTTTCTCGGTCTCCTTCCTTCGGTTCTGCGAATATTGATTTCTTTCGGTAACTAACAGTTTACCTACCTCTTTCTACGTATATTAGCACAAAAATCACATTTGTTTATTCGTTAATTGTTTAGTTATTTGTTAACTCGCTTATTTATTTGTTTAAACATTTGGATCACTGTTCATCTTTCTATTCGCATAGTAATTAGTAGATCTGCCGAGTCAGATCCGGACTTTTCCTTTTTTCTTGCGAGATATCAGACTTGAATGCAAAATCGTCGTTTCGCGGCTGCTGAAAACGCGTTTTTCGATGTTTTTCGATGTTTTCTCGGTCTCCTTCCTTCGGTTCTGCGAATATTCGTTTCTTTCGGTGACTAACAGTTTACTTACCTCTTTCTACGTATATTAGCACAAAAATCACATTTGTTTATTCGTTAATTGTTTAGTTATTTGTTAACTCGCTTATTTATTTGTTTAAACATTTGGATCACTGTTCATCTTTCTATTCGCATAGTAATTAGTAGATCTGCCGAGTCAGATCCGGACTTTTCCTTTTTTCTTGCGAGATATCAGACTTGAAATGCAAAATCGTCGTTTCGCGGCTGCTGAAAACGCGTTTTTCGATGTTTTTCGATGTTTTCTCGGTCTCCTTCCTTCGGTTCTGCGAATATTCGTTTCTTTCGGTGACTAACAGTTTACTTACCTCTTCTACGTATATTAGCACAAAAATCACATTTGTTTATTCGTTAATTGTTTAGTTATTTGTTAACTCGCTTATTTATTTGTTTAAACATTTGGATCACTGTTCATCTTTCTATTCGCATTGTAATTAGTAGATCTGCCGAGTCAGATCCGGACTTTTCCTTTTTTCTTGCGAGATATCAGACTTGAAATGCAAAATCGTCGTTTCGCGGCTGCTGAAAACGCGTTTTCGATGTGTTTTCGATGATGTTTTTCTCGTCTCCTTCCTTCCTTCGGTTCTGCGAATATTCGTTTCTTTCGGTGACTAACAGTTTATTTACCTCTTTCTACGTATATTAGCACAAAAATCACATTTGTTTATTCTTTAATTGTTTAGTTATTTGTTAACTCGCTTATTTATTTGTTTAAACATTTGGATCACTGTTCATCTTTCTATTCGCATTGTAATTAGTAGATCTGCCGAGTCAGATCCGGACTTTTCCTTTTTCTTGCGAGATATCAGACTTGAAATGCAAAATCGTCGTTTCGCGGCTGCTGAAAACGCGTTTTTCGATGTTTTTCGATGTTTTCTCGGTCTCCTTCCTTCGGTTCTGCGAATATTCGTTTCTTTCGGTGACTAACAGTTTACTTACCTCTTTCTACGTATATTAGCACAAAAATCACATTTGTTTATTCTTTAATTGTTTAGTTATTTGTTAACTCGCTTATTTATTTGTTTAAACATTTGGATCACTGTTCATCTTTCTATTCGCATTGTAATTAGTAGATCTGCCGAGTCAGATCCGGACTTTTCCTTTTTTCTTGCGAGATATCAGTGTTACGTCTTGCGACGTATCGCATTAGCTATAAGTTATTATTATATATTCATATGTTATACTGCGTTTAGTTCTAAGTCACTGTTTCTTATATATTACTATTTCTTACTTTGTATTACCATTTCATGTTCTATATCCATAGTCGATAAGTTACCAATAGTCGATAGTCGATAAGTCATAGCCGATAAGTAACCGACTGCCGGTAAGCCACCGACAGTTACCGACATCAGCACGTTCCACGCCACATCACCAATAGAGGGCGCCACCGTCGCTCCAGCCGACAAGCGACCCCACCACCCAGCCTACCTGACTCAGCGAGCCGACGAGTCACCAGTCCCCACCACCGGACTACCTGACTCAGCGAGCCGACGGGTCACCGTCCCCACCGCCGGACTACCTGACTCAGCGAGCCGGCGAGTCACCGGTCCCCACCACCGGGCCTGGCGCTTCCGCCTGATTGGTGCAGCCGTCGCCCCACCACTAGCCCAGGCGGGTATAAGAGCAGCCAGCAGCGGCCCGGAGTTCCAGTCTAGTTCAAGTTCTAATCCAGTTCGAGTTCGAGTTCGGGTCTACTTCCAACTCAGCTCCATCTCCAGCCACGCTCTTGACATTCGGTCAAGAGCATTCGAAATCTAAAATCAATCTCCTAGTTCAATTAAGTTAGTGTTAAGTGTTGTACCATTTTACTTTAGAATATACTTTTGCATTTTTATACGTAAACCTTAGTCTACGAATTATTCTTTACCTCGTGCTATTCATTAAGTGCATCTTTGAGCGGGAATTCATTAGTGAGCTGACACAGAGCTCGCAAAATCCGACAAACCCTCTGACAACTCAAGACGGACCTGCGTACTCGCAAAAAGCCTGCCGGTTGCAACCGTCTTGTTTAAGCGTGACAGCGAAATCGAAAGGTTGGGCGTACCAGCAAAAAGCCTGCCGGTTGCCCGTCTCTCTCGACTCGGTGGATCTCGCGTACCAGCAAAAAGCCTGCCGGTTGCGGATCCTATCGACTGCCGCCGTCGCACACTAGCAGTAACTGTTGGTTGCGGCGCACGTCGTCCAGGGTGTTCGTTCGATTCTTCGCCAGTTCAATCAAAGCCAAGTCGTTCCCGGTGCTCGATGCCGAAAACTCGTCGCCGTGCCGGTCGTCGTTTCCAACTCCGCCGTCTCCTCGCCATCTACTACGAGCAAGCACAACCGACTCAACCCGGAAACCGTCAACGCACCAGGATTCAGCCACCGCAGAACGAGCATTCTCGACCAGCCGTCGCTGCAACCCCAGACGTCGCGCCTATCCAGACACAACCCTTGGAGACGAGCGTAGCGGCCTGGAGACTGACTCCTCTGACTCTCGCGCCACACCTCCCGGACGTGAACGAAATCTGTATCGAAGACCCGCGATACGAATTATATCTCAGCGTCAGGCGACGTAGACTCCAGCACGACTTTTAAGGGTGAGCGCTAGCGTGTAAGACCGCGATACCGGATTCCCGGTGCAAACGCACCAAAAGCTTCGCGAATTAAACGTCACGGATAGATCGGGAAATAGTGCGACTCCACGCCTAGACCCCCGACAAGGGACGTGACATAGAAAAAAAATTGGTGGCAGCGGTGGGATACTGCGAAGCATCCGGTGAATTAACATCGCAACATGGACACGCGTTCTAAAACCAGCGCCGAGGCTCAGACAGCCACAGCCGAATCCGACCTCCTCCTTCTTCAAAACCAGCTCCGCGAAAAAGAGCATAGATTAAAATTAGAAGCTGCGAAAATCGAAACTGCGCGTCGCGATATGGAGAGAGAACGCGCAACCATAAAGGAAACCGCGTCGTCTAGCAAAAACGAAATCGGGGCCGAGCTGGCCAATCTTAGGATAGAATTGCAACATATCAAGGATAGAAATTCACCGCGCATAGCCGAGGAACGCGAACACGTACCCGTGCACGAACCGTCCGAGCCAACAAATTACATCATCAAGGAAGCCGTAGACACGATCCCAATTTTCGACGGGTCCAACATAGCAGTAATTAAATTCAGTCGCGCTTGTCGCCGCGCCAGGGACACCGTACCAATTCATGCCGAGCGGACGTTAGTTCGATTAATCATAAACAAACTCCGCGGACGTGCCTATACCGCGATCGAAGATGACGACATTCGCTCTGTAGGACAGTTATGCAATAGATTAAAGACAGTTTTCGGACCGACCCACACAGTAGATCACTACAGAGGCGAACTTGCAAATATTTTTCAGGGAACAAATGAGCATATCTTAGATTTTATAAGTAGAGTAAAAGACCTCCGGACAGCAATACTCGACTGCCACGACGACGTACAGTTGACCGACATCGACTCTCTCGCACAAACAAGTTTTATTAACGGCTTAATTCCGCGCTTGCGATCTGACGTCAGGCAGTATAGAGGCTACCCTCTGTCCCGAATCTTCGATGAGGCCATCGAGTCATATAAACAATTTGAGTTAGACAAGCAACGGTACGATAAACCAGCACGCGAAGAACGTCGCACGCCGATCTCCGATAACAGACGTCCATACCAGGAATCGCGTCCGATTGCTAGGCCGGAACCTCCCCCACCTCGCTACGTCCAAGAACAAACCCGATACCCGCGTGAAACCAATTGGAGGTCCCCGCCACCTCCAATTCGGCCACGCGAAGAAAGCCGAAGGCCATCCCCTCCCGAGTCAGCTGTTCCACGAAGACCGAATGACGCGCCGCGAGACTTAGACTATCGCGCCGCGCGTTTTTGCCGTTACTGTAAACACCCAGGACATGACATCCTGGAATGTAGGAAGCGAGAGTACAATAACAGTTTGCGTCGCGAGTCGGGAAACGGCCGACCCCTCCCGTCAGGCACATCTCGGCGGGAGGAGACCGAGCCCATAAGACAGATCAGGACGATGACGGAGGAGGCCATAGTCGAGTCTCCGTGTTCAAACTAACCAAAAAGTCCACGCTTCCGCATGTCGCACTGTCTGCCCCACAGTTAAAAAAGGGAAAAACCATGATGATAGATTCCGGCGCAGAAGCCAATTTAATTAAGATGGGAGCATTAATCCCAAGTACCCCAGTGAACATCGCACACAGGGTACGAATTTCGGGAATCACTAAAGACACCGTGTCAACGTTGGGAGTCGTGGACGTGGATTTTCACGATGCCGCGCTGCAGTTCCACGTGGTGGACAATGATTTCCCGATCCCGACCGACGGTATCCTCGGAGACGCATTCCTTCAAACGGGCGCCGACCTCTCGTACTCAAATCAGGAGATCCGGTGGAGGGGGATCGTCATGCCCTTCATCGGAGGAGATATTTGCACCGTGGAGCCTCGCTCCGTATCATGTATCGCGGTCAAGGCCAGCGGCCCCGAGATCGGCTATCTGCCAGGCTTCGAAATCGCGCCCGGAGTCACGGTGACGGACTCGCTAGTACGCACTATCGATGGCACAGCGTATGTGCAATGCGTAAACATTAATGAGACGCAAGCTGCGTTCAGGGCCCCGCGTGTCTCAGTACAGGAGATAGAGGTCCCCGGCGCCGAGCCGCGTCTCGTCTCTGAATCAAATACTAAATCTACTAAATCAAATGCTAAATCTACTAAATCAAATACCAAATCTAAATCCAACTCAAATACTAAATCTACTAAATCCAATACTAAATCTCATTCCAATTCAATTTCCAAATCCAACTCTAAATCAAAATCTAATTCCAATTCCACTCCTATCACTGACTCTATTACTAAATCGCGAGACGACGAAGTAGTCGTCAACATCGCCAAAGAGGATAGGCCGACTAGCTTAAAAGAGCTGGTCGATACTAAAGATCTAAATTCAGAGGAGCACGAGCACGTGGTTCGGCTCCTGGAAGACTTCCCCGACATCTTTTATCTCCCCGGGGATAAACTGGGAAGGACACCGCTGGTGGAACACCGAATTCCGACTGTCGATGACCAACCCGTCAACGTAAAACAGTACCGCTATCCTCCTTGCCACAAGGAGGAAATAGAAAACCAAGTACGAGAACTTTTGGAAAACGACATCGTCTGCCCGTCGTCGTCGCCCTACAATAGTCCGCTCTGGGTAGTACCCAAGAAACCGGACGGCGACGGTAACAGGCGATGGCGAATGGTCATCGACTTTCGGGCATTGAACGAGAAATCTATAGGCGACGCATATCCACTCCCCAATATTACAGATATACTAGATCAATTGGGGAGTGCCAAATATTTTAGTATCTTCGATCTCGCCAGCGGTTTCCACCAGATTGGGATATCCGAGGCCGACGCAGCGAAGACGGCATTTTCCACTCCGCAGGGCCACTACCAGTTCAGTCGCATGCCATTCGGGCTGAAAAACGCGCCTGCGACTTTCCAAAGACTAATGGATAACGTCCTGCGGGGTTTAGGTGCACTCGTGTACGTGGACGACATCATTATCTACGCGCGTTCTCTGACCGAGCACCAATCGAAATTCGAAAAACTTGCGCGCAAACTGCGCGAAGCCAATCTGAAATTACAGCCGTCAAAGTGTTGCTTCCTGCGGAAGGAGGTAGCATATTTAGGCCATATCATCAGCGAGCAAGGCCTTAAGCCTTGCCCGAAGAAACTAATAGCTTTAGAAAAATATCCAGCGCCGAAAACCGTCAAGCAAGTAAGGGAGTTTCTGGGTCTGGCCGGTTATTATCGCCGCTTTATATCCAATTTCTCTGACATCGCGAAACCACTATCTAACTTAACAAAGAAATCAGAAAAATTCATTTGGGGCCAGACGCAGGAACTCGCATTCGAGAAATTGCGAGGAGCCCTCTGCTCCGAGCCTGTATTGCAGTATCCCGACTTTGAAAAAGAGTTTAATGTCACAACGGACGCCTCCGACCACGCCATCGGAGCCGTTCTCTCCCAGGGCGAGATTGGAAAAGATCGACCAATCGCGTACGCGTCACGACTCCTCCATGGTGCAGAGAAAAACTACTCTGTGATCGAGAAGGAGTGTCTGGCAATTGTATTTGCAACAAACTATTTCCGACCGTATCTTTTTGGCAGGAAATTTCAATTAATAACCGACCACCGACCGTTAATCTGGATGAACTCCGTTAAGGATCCAACGAGCCGATTGCTTCGTTGGAGATTGAAATTAGCAGAATATGAATATACCATTTCGTACAAACCAGGAAAATACAATGCCAACGCTGACGCACTCTCCCGCAATCCTCCCAACGTACAAGCTCTTCCTATGTCACACTCCTCAGACGAGTCCTTGTTTTCCTACCCCACCCCCGTAACTGTACCTAACCCAACCCCAACTAACATTCCCACTCAACCATCCTCGGATAACACCCAACTCTCCCCAACTAACATTCCCACCCACCCACCCATTATTCCATCTACCTCGTCTTCCTCCGACTCACCTACACCACAATCATCACCCATTCCCACAACACAGACGATAGTAATAACGAACGATAGAGTAACACAAAGAACAGACAATTTCGTAACATTTAGGACAGCCGACGGACAGCCACTCGATCAGACAGGACTCGATCTCGCGCTTGCGAATAAATTACCACAAATCCATGACCCTATGCTAGGGAGAGCCAAAGTAACACCCACAGGAAAACACCACATAATCAGTCTAATAGTCAAACCCAGCCTCTTACACACATTAGACGAAACCACACTTAAACAATCCTTAGAATCACTTTTCGACGTAACAACGGAACTAGGACTAAAGACGCTACGAATTTCACGACAATCACTCGACGATATACCATGGACGTACATTAGAGCCATTTTAACGGACTTATTTGAAAACACAGAAACCACAATTTTCGCTTGCAATAACCAAATCAGGATTCCTCCAATCCAAGACAGACACGACATCATAACAGAGTTACATTCATCCGCATCCGCTGGCCACAAGGGCATAACGAAAACAGTCAGGAGAATCAAAGAAAAATACTTTTGGCCTACGATCAAGGAGGACGTAAGAAAATTTGTAAATTCGTGCGAATCATGCCAAAAATCAAAATTAGTTCGCGTCAAAACAAAAATGCCTATGACAATCACAGATACACCCGGTAGACCGTTCGACAAGGTATCACTAGACATAGTAGGACCACTCCCCGAAACACACAACCAAAATCAATACATCGTAACAATGCAGGACTTATTGACCAAATATTCCATAGCCGCGCCAATCAAAAAACCCGATTCTATAGAAACAGCGAACGCCATAATACAAAACTTAATTTGCAAATTCGGTGCCCCTAAGGCAATATTAACAGATCAGGGGACTAACTTTACGAGTAGTTTAATGAAGGCCGTGGCACGAAAATTTAAAATCAGGCAATTCCAGACATCCGCCTTTCGACCGCAGAGTAATGGCTCTATAGAGCGCTCGCACCATGTGTTAACTGAATATCTGAAACAGTTCGCCAATAAATCCAACTGGGACGAATGGCTTCCGATGGCGATGTTCAGTTACAATACAAGCGTCCACGAAGGTACCTTGTATACGCCACATGAGCTGATCTACGGTCACACCGCCAGACTGCCGACGGCAGATTCCGACATTTCCACGTTACAGAACGAGTCGTACACGGAATTTCTCGAATCCTTGCAAAATCAGCTTTTCGAAATTCAAAATCAAGCTAGACAGAATCTGATAAGCGCCAAAGTCCGCAGTAAGCAGTACTATGACCGGAGGGTAAATATTCAGAAATTTGAAAAAGGTGACTCAGTTTATCTATTGAAAGAACCGCGAAAAGGGAAATTTGACCCACAGTACACGGGTCCCTATACCATAACGGAAATGTTGTCTTCAGTAAATGTTAAGCTTAGAATTAGTCATAATAAGTTTAAGATAGTACATATCGATAAGATTAAGCGAGCGAACCCCAGCGAATGACATAGCGTAGCTCCACACCCCCACCTCAGGCAACAAACTTTAAAAGCCGAGCCTGAGCCACCCTCTAACCATTCTAGTTCAAGAACTCCAAGCGAAATGTACTCCAAAGCCCTCATCTTGTGCGCGTTAGTGCGTGTTGTGCAACCACTAATTGGTTACGATTGCAGTGGTCGAACACTTAACGTGTCGACGTTCTCCGTGATAGACAAGCCGAACTGTGACATAGTCGACATAAAACCCAAAACCGAAAAGAAATTAATCCAACTCCTCCAGCTCACCGACTACGACGAAGCTAAAGTGACCCAGTGTAACGTGGAGATTGACCGCACCGTTTATTACTGCGGCATGCACTCTCACGTCTCCGTCGTGGCGAACGGACGCCAGTCATACACGCTGACAGTTTCAAGGGAAACGTGCACAATGTTGCACGCTACCGGGACCATCTTCATCACAGCTGCCTCCCAAATTGGCGGGGTAATTCCAAACTCTACTACCACGAGGAGCCTTCCACTAGCAGGTTCCATTGCAGCGGACGGGAAGTGCCAAGGAACGACCTATAATGATCCTTTTGGCACTTGGACGAACGTGGTGGTGCAATCCATAGTAAAAATCACAATCAAGGACTTCACAGCAGCCGTAAGGACAGACACCAACGAAATCATCCTACGTTCAGGACAACATTGCCCACTACACCCGGGATTCTGTTTAGACAACGAGGACGGATTTTCCTACTGGGATTCCGCACCGATAGATTCATGCCAGTTTAACCGCTACTCCACACTTTACGAAGGCAAAGCAACAAAGATGACATCACCAAATTCTCCAACAGTTTACTCAGTCGAGACACAAGAAATAGTATTCGCACTGACTGAATCCTCACAAATCACAGTGTGTGGATTTACCTTAATAAAAACAGAACACCCTAAACTATTTATTCTCGAGGCAAACCAAAACGCTAAATTCCGTGCAAAACCGAAAATCACCGTTAACAATCTAGATATCTTTACCTACATCAATACCAAATTCGTATATGTCGAAAAGCACATCAAGACTCAAGTAACCAGCCTCTACAAAAACGTGATCAAGCAGAAGTGCAAAATAGAACAAAAGATCCTGGAAACAGCCTTGTCACTCGTCCACATATCACCAGCCGAGGTTGCCACGCTCATCACCGGCAGCCCTGGACATCTCGCAGTCCCCGCAGGAGAAGTTTTACACATCGTCAAATGCGTTACAACACCCTGCCAAATCCGCAAGACCGAGGAGTGTTACAATGAACTCCCGGTGACATACAGAAATCGTTCATATTTCCTCACGCCCAGGAACCACATTCTAACCCAAGCAGGCACGCAGCGAGAATGCAACGAGCTGATGCCGGCTCTGTTCAATATCCAGCAGACGTGGTACCAGGCCACGCCGAAGCTGATCCAGGTTC
>JAOPTO010000369.1:0-24299 GCA_033822845.1 Tetrapedia diversipes | reverse complement strand
ATGCTTTACAGAGGTCTTTTGCTTTAACTAGTTATTGTTAACTGGTGTTCCGCGAATCATTAATATTCTTCATGATTGCTACGAGTATTTCGCAAAATTGTAAAACGCTACAAGGAAAGAACGCGTGATTTGCTACAAACGTACAGACTTATACAGTTGTATTAATAATTTCAGTTTTTAGTAACAACCTATTTTTGACTACTGCATTCTCTTTTTCCATATTATATAATGTCATAACCGTAACTTGTGATACTCGCGTTTTGTGTACTTTTTAGTAAAAAATGTGTATACTACAGTTATTTTCGTCTTGACTAATTAATGACCTCAGTAGTGAGTTTAGCGTTCTGTAAATTTCTACTGTGATCAAAAGTGTTCCGTACTTCGAGAAGGTTGAGGACAACTGATATAAACAATAGTAAAATAAAAATCGAATCTCATTTCCAGCGTTTATAGATCTCAAGGAAACTGTCTTCTCAATAGGAAGGTAAATTTTATTTGTTATTTATATTCGTTACTCTCATCTGGTGACTCATATAAACTCAAATATTGTAGTAATGTGATCGAGCGGATGCGAGGCTGGAAAGGTCGGAGGAGTACTTGAGTTGAGCGATTGTCGTGCGAACAGAATGTTTGGGTTCGAATGTTTCTAAGGCGTGAAAAATGAGAACTTGATAAAACAGTGCGACTGAGAAATTCTGGGTAGTCGTGACCGAATGCGTAGAGTGAGAAAGGTTGACAATTAGAATGAAAGGAAACGAGAGTTTGGAAGAATATATGACGGGGAAAATGCGAGCGCGAGGCAGAAAGTAGTAGACGACGAAGGGAGAAAGTATTGTACGGTGAAGTGAGAAGCGAAGTAGCCAGCGGAGAGCGAAGGATTGTGTAGTTTACGAAGCATAGGCGTAGTTTGCGAAGCATAAGCGTAGTTTGCGTAGCATAAGCGTAGTTTGTTATTTTGTGTTCGTTTGTGTCGTTTTTAGTTTTATTAAATACACGTATATTTATTATTTTATTCACTCTTCTTTCTTTTCCTTTTTTCATTTATAACCTTTCCTATAATATGGTTCGAAGAATACGCCAGAGAATGAAAATTAACGAGATTTCTCGCTCGTCGCGAGTCCACGAAACCTGCGTTCCCTCTTCGAGATCTTCGAGGCATTCGATTTGTATGGATCTTCCATCGTAAAGTTTCGGAGCCCTCGACTCGTCCTCATCAACGTAATCCGCTCGACTTCTGTTTTACTGCAAATTGTACGACACGTTTTTTGAAAGCGGAAGCTCATTTGAAAGCTGATAAAAGCAACGAGGTTGTTAGGAAAAACGTCGTAGTTTTCACTGGTTTAAGTAATAGTGATCGTAGTAAAAAAGGTATTCGAGATAAGGGATAAGGAAGTCGAACCTTGAGAAAGGTATTTACGTATCGATTATTTTATTAACCCTTTGCATTCGAAATGCAACTGTGTAGTCGCTACAGGAGTACTAGTTATAAAAGATTTTCAAATGCACGATACTGAAGATCGTTTTATTTTTAAAGACCGCAGACTTTTACGCATTTACGGAAAATTTGAATGACAGAAAACCATAGAATGCACGTTATGCGCGTAAGTGTACAGAATATCCTAGATTAATTGCAAGCTTTAAGATTTGATAATAAAACTGTTAGGATTTGTTAAAAACGGGCAGTGAAGAAAAGAAGAAAGAATACACTTCGAATCCAGATATATTGTTAACAGTTTAGGGTGTTAAAACGTTGAAACAAGACGAAAATTAAGAGTGACGAAATTTTGTTAAACGCTTCGTTAATTAATTATTAGCAGTTAAAGATTGCGCAAAATTAGGCAATCCGCCTTGCACTGCCGTCCGTTTTGCTGGCCGCGTACAGGCGAACTCAGGAACGTATCGACATGTGTTACAACGCTTACCTCGTGGAGTGCAGGAAAACTTGTTTGTCACTTGAGCGATGAGTGATGCAAAATCAATTCTTCAGTCACTTTCCAAAAAAGTATTGACCGAATGTTGAATGACATTAAACCTACTTACTCCCAAGATCCACAAGAGCATGTCAAAACTCGCCCGTTATGGTTTTTGAGTAAAGAGGGTCAATGATCCTTTAAAGCAGATAGTACACTGATTAAAATGTGAAGTACTCATACGCATTTAAATCGCGATTGTCCCGTCCGCAGTGTTGACAAGAGGTACACAACACACGTGCACGAATCAGTCAAAATTTACACCGCCACTAAAATGTATTCTTTTCTCTCTTCTCCTCTCTTGTTTTGCACACTCACAACACCATATACGTGTGACACAAACACATTCACAATTATATTTTATTTAAAACTAAATAAATAAAATAAACTCTTATTTAAAAGAAATTAACTGTGCGACACCAGGAACAATCTAAAAAAACGTTTCTAAAAAAGTGTACAAATAATTCCGCTACTTAACACTTGTAGAACCAAATAACGACTGACGAAAACGCGGGAAGAATTTCTCTACGACTGCGGTAGAAGACTGATATTCTTTTGTCATCAACTGCGTTTAATCGCCACCAGTGACCAGTCGTTAACGAAACATTGGGTTGACATGTGGTTTGTTGTATCGTCATGTGATTTTATCACTGAGTACACTACGAGTGCGTGATATATGTGGATAGATAGATTTGAGAAATTAGACTTTCTTAGACACTTTCTTAGACTTTTTTAAAATTAAAATAGTAATGTACAAAAAGCATTCCTGTATATCGGTTACGATGATAATGAGCTCAAAAGGGAAAGGGATTGAATAGAACATATGCTAGGTCTTTACAAGTTATTTAACTATATTATTTATTGAGTAATTTTCATAACTACTAATTCTAGAATATTAAATACTTTATCGTGTTGAGATTGATTAAGATTTATTTTAAACTACAAAGAGTGCCATCTTTTCATTGAATTTGCACTTAATTTTTAACCTAACCTCACAATCCTTTGCATCGCTTCCCCTATTCATTTCCTACTATACTTCTTTGTTCTTTCATTTCTTTTTCCTTCTTGCTGAGTTTTCTTCTTCTTTCTCAGTTCTCCGTATGAGGTCTGTCAACGACGTCTTGTGTTTTGAAAGGCAACATGGAAAATGGAAAGACTTCTTTCCGTTTGCGTGAAATTAAGTGAAAAATTAAGCGATGCCGTTTTCATCTATTAGGTGATACTGAATAATTTTCTTTTTGTGTTTGATTATATTTTTATATCACATATACTCTGTACTGGTATCTACGGTAGAGAATACCTATGTATTGTAATTGAAGGAATATGTTTTTAGACTCATATTAAAATTAAGTTGCAACATCATGTTTGGGTTCTTCTTTCTGATTGCAGGAAATTTCGCAAGTCAATTCTCGATTAACGTCCTGTTATTGGTGATACCTCTAGTATCGATCAGCACGTTCAATTAATCGTTTCATGTTTAGGTGATTAAACTAGTATAACAATTACTGAATTTTGAAAGGTCTGTTTGAAAGGTCTCTTTTGAAAGGAATTTGTGCAAAGAACTGAAAAGATGTGACCTTTTAAAGTACGGCCTAAATAATTTTTATAAATTTTTTCACGTTTTTTTCAACGATCCGTCAATTCTGTAATTTCAAGTTCACGAGAATTGAAACCAGCACGAGGTCCAAAAATCTTTCGAAAATATTTTCTATGGTCCCGCGGTCTAGAACAATTAATTTAAAAACTCATTCTATTACGATCTTCCTGTGTTTTGCAATATCTGATTTAATAGCTAGAATCTAGGTGTACCCTGTATAGGGCATTCATTAATATGTCTGCAGCATGTGAAAGAAAATAAGTATCACAGTTGTGCAAGGTTCTTTCTGCAACTTTTATTTAGTGTAAAACAGTGTAAACAAGGTGTTATAAAATTGATTTTGTCTTGTTTTTGAAAGTAAAAAATTAAAATTCGTTCCCACTGTATCACTTTCTACTCTTCTCAAGGAACAAGTTTGTCAAATGAACCATCGGTCAAAACTTTACCGTTCTACTGAAAAATAATGAAGTTTTGTTGGAATGTAAACTAATCTTATTACACGTGTAGTTGTAATAACACGTTTCTCTTTACGCCAGTGGACACGAAGCAATAGCAATCCGTTCCTGCCTGTCGAGAGAGTAACTGCTTTATCAGTTCCTGGCCCCTAAATTGCTGAACCAATCGCTGAAAATCACGCCGATTTGGAACTTCTCCTAGACTCAGCGGTCTTCCATTACACCTTACTGAATTTTGATACATTTTGTGAACTAAAAAATAATTTTCTATTGCTTCACCGATAGCTTGATATTCACATCTTATGAGATTACGAGATCTAATACATCATAAATAAAATTTGATTACATCTTCAAAATACTCTATCGTAAATTTCTAGCAAAACATTTCAATTCCGTCCGATAATTTTTTTAACAAACTTGACACTCGAGACGAGAATGCGATACGATGAAAGGAAGATTCAATTTTTTGACCTTGATGAAACCAATCAACTTCAATTTTGCTTCATCCTGCAGATACTGTTTTACACCAAATGGATGGTGTAGAATCGAGCTTTGGTGATAACATTTAGGTTTTTATACCCTGTACATTTAAAAATAACATTTACTCTGTAACACGTTTGATTTCAGGTTGCTGCCTAAAATGAAGTTCCGAAAATGACTGCCCCACATGTGTTTCGCTGCTTCGACATATTGTTTTATACTACGGCTGAGATACTTGTCGATAGATATTGTGTGGGCATATAAAGTTTTCTATTACGCAATATATGACAGGATCAAGCGTCAGTGTTCAACTAGCATCTTTGCGTTCATGTTTCTCGAGGGAAAATGTCATGTTAATGAATTTCTATACCGATTCACGGTAACACGAATCAGTATATGGAAGTTGTGCAAAACAGTCAATTATGTTTATCGTAGCTGATATGAGCGGACTTAAAACCAAAGATTTAGAAAATATGAAACTTACTGAATCGAAAGAGAGAAAGAAAGAGAGTGTTTATAAAGTAGTACTGTTATAAATAATTTCTAAGATTTGATCGTATTATAGTTTGTCATATCATAGACTGCGTTTGTTACTCTTCGTGTTACGTCAGATTCATAATATACTATTTAAACGGGTAAGATATATGGAACTTCAGATATGATGTACAGTAGGTAATATATATTATGTATATAAAAATATATAAATATGAAGATACATATATGATGAAGCAGATAAAAATGAAGACCGATTGGGTATATTAATTATATAACATATAAATGTGTAATTATTTTAATACGTGTATATGTTTGCGACAATATGTGGTATCGAGATGCAAATAAAGAGATGATTATAAAAGAATATTTAGGTAACGATAATGTTACATGAGGGATAAAGAAATTTCTTGAAAGAAGAGAAAATCAAAACAGCTTCTGAGAAAACCTACAGGAAGTATTGCACTGATAAAATCGAGGAATTTAATTTGTATTAAGTGAAATGTTAACAAATTTTATTCATTTACTTCTATTATTCTATTATATATTAGTAGATCCAATTAAGCGACCAAAGGATTATTGTTTAATTATTGTTGTACTTATTATTGATAAAATGTTTAGTTGACATACTGCATTATTCGGTGAATTATAATACCAAACATGATCGTGAAAATACCAGACAGAATGGGATACTAAATCGAGTGCACAGAAACAATTAAGTTAGGCCTAATTTGTTATTTACCTTTTGCCACAGTATGTGACGAATAAAACTAAATTTTGTTAATAAACTTCGTGTTCTGTTTAAAAAGTGACCTTTCTCTGCGTCGATTATGTAAACAAAATATAATATAAGGCTTTCGATAAATCAGTGTTAAGTAAATCCTTTCAATAATTAACCTTAGCACTACGAAGGTGGAGTATTCAACATCCACTGTTTCCTATCATTCCTATTGTTTTCAATGCTTCTGCTAAAACGATCACTTACAATACACATAATAATTCTAACAAACTTTTCTGCTACTTCTTTCAAATATGTTTGAAATACAAAATTTTTTTAAAGTAGTGTAAGTATTTATTAGGAGATTATAAGATACCCCCTACTTGATTGTTCATGTTAAAATAGCACGATTTGCCTAATCCACGTTGCGCAGTGGAAGCGTGACCCCATTTGTATTATTTTTAGTGTTTCTATTTTTTCTGTCACTTAAATATGCAAAACAAAATCACGAGTAATCAAAAGGCTTAATGTTTTGAGTGTTAAGAATCAAAACTGATTGTCTTTGCGTAGCAAGCTTGCGATTGTTAATACCTATATTTGAATGCGAAAAGATGAATAGAAGAAGTGAATTGTAAAATATTTGTAAAATAAGTACACTTTTACACCAAAAAGTTAATGGTCAGTGTGTCAAATTCGTTGAATGATTCACGAAACATTCGAGCATGAGTGGGGAAAATAACAGATGTCACCGACAGTTCTTTACTACAGTACATTATTGCAGCATATTTAAGAATACAGTTTGTATTACTGTCTAATTAATTCCACTATCTTTACTATCTAATATCTAATATATTGATAGTGATACAGACTTACGAGAACCTGTTGATCTTCTCCCAACTTGGTACCAATCGCAACGAGTAGCGCCATTGGAAAAGCAGGACAAGAGGAGCAAGTGGTAGTGGCCGCAAGTCGTAAGAAGTGGGAAGATTTTGTGACACGATATGGTAACGCTGATAGCGACCAGTTGACGAGCGCGATGTTATAGTCGGACAACAATTGAACGTTGGAGGTCCGCTTCGACATGCATCAAAGTATGAATGACGGTTTTGACCTTAAGTATTATAAAACGAAATGTAAAATTCAACAAATACAGATGAAGATATTGAAATTTTATTTTAAAAAATCCTTTTCGAACTCAATATCCGGATTTCACCGTTCGGTGCCGGATGTCAATATTTTCTTCGTGTTTTTATTAGTTTTCGGTTTCGAACTTCGGACGCTTCAGCGACGATCACTGAATGAAATAGGATAGTGAATTGCCTATGATACAAACTTCACACCGAAATATTTACATACATTTTGAACTAGGATTGTATTTCTTGGCAATTCTTATAAATATGCTCATCCACAAAAGAATAATACCAATTCATAGAAATATAATTAGAAAATATTAAGAATCAGAAATGAAATATTCAAAAATATACAGATCTGTAAAAAGAATTTCAATTTAAGTCACATGTAATGAAAGTTTTCGTAATATTAGCTATCTTCGTCAATCTTTGATCTTGACGTATGTTGTGGGATAATAGCTCATTACACCGGAATGGTGTACGAAAAAATTGTGGAGTTGATGTAAGAGTGTTTGTCAATTTTTGTAAATGTACCGTTAAGCGGACAGGTTGTTTGCCATTAGTATGAACGAGTCTTTTAATTTAAGTAGCTAATAAAGGAGAGTTTTGCACTTACATTTCAATTAGACCTAAAGAAAAGACAATTAAAACGAGAAACTTCACAACAAAAATATTGCGTTTTGTCTGCTCAGAATTAAATAAACATTCTTTTCTATAAATTTACGAATTAACAATTGAAGACATGAAAATTTAATTTAATTTTTGAAAACTTCAATTTTCAAATAATAATAATGCTCCTTTTGGTTCCTTATGTGATCTTGTGTTATTGTTTTGAGAATTGTTTAGTTTATCGAAAGCTTTTTTTAACGCACGTAGGGAATGTTCGAGCATGTCTTAGCAAACTGCTGTAATTTATAAAAATCTATAATTTTTCAGTACAGGGGAGATATTGTCCAAATAAAAACAAACTGTTTAAATATTACAATCCATAAATTATTTTAAGTACTTCACATATTTTGCTTATTGCAGTTTATATATTTTTATTCGTTTGGATTTGCCATAAACTTTTAAGTAGATGAACAAGTCTCCACGAAAAGACCTATGCGAACACTGCGGATTCGAACAGTCTCAATAGTACGCGCGCGATTTCTTTCCGCTTTTCAAAGTTTTGAATAAAAGTCAGGGTACAGGCAATATCGGCTTAAGAGTGTGGAAGGTAGGCTATACGGGTGAAAGGTTGAAGGGTTTAGTTGTTTAGGGATGAGCTGTAACTGATTTAGGGATAAATGATTTACAGTTTAGGGAATTTAAAATAAAGGTTTAATTGGCAGTTGGTGTATGGTTTAAGGGAGCAAAGATTGGGTTCTCCATCATCGTTTATACGGAGCATGGTTTGGTTATGAATTTTGATGATACCATCTGATTTGGGTGCCGTTGTTCGAAGAACTGTTTGGCTGTGATGTGTGTTAAAAGTAAAAAGGATGAGTTCAAGAAATAAAACAAGGGCGCTGCATTTTCTGGGTGAGAGTGACAGTAGCCGTTCGCATCGCTCTCAAGACTAGCTTTCCTTTCATTTTCTCCTTTTTTCAAAGTAGGCACAAAGAGGCGGATTCGGCTCGAGACGCAGCCTAAGCCTGTCCACGACACTTGGCACTCCCTGGGTGTTTCCGAACTTTCCCAGGTTCTTTGGCCGCATGGGCCTGTGCAATTCAACCACCTGTATATACATCTCAGGGTCCTCAATTTACGCCGAACCTGTTCTTCTGAAACCTCATACCCATACTGAGTTTGGATGTCTTTTTATTTACAAGAAGCAACGAGTTCGTTAATAAGAGTGTGCCAAATTTAAGTGATCAGGGGTATTGGTTATAGGTTTTTGAGGTTTATAGTTAAGGAATTTACGGGTTTGGGGTGTAAGAGTTTAGGTTTAGGAATTCAGAAGGTTAAGAAATGTAGGGTTATAGGGTTCAGCAGTAAGTGATGTAGGTATTAAATTCAGAAGTAAGGGGTTTTCGTATTTGAAAATATGGTGTTTCATTTTTCATGGTCGAATCCTTCAAGGTTCACATGTATACATTTTCCGAACTGTCCTTCCCTATACCTGTGTCTAAGGCACGGGCCTACTAGGTAAGCCATACCGATGCCCACTAGTAAACCCCAGACGAAACACACCTTCCCTTTCCTTTTCCATTATCCTTTCACATTAGCAAAGCGAAGTTGAATCGTCACAGTGATGTATGGATTAAGTGCTTAAGATCAAAGGGTGCGGAAGTTAGAGGCATGGAAGATTGTTGGTCAGTTTTGTGGGTTTTGCGTTCCAAGATGCAGAGATGAAAGTATAGGTGTACGAAGTACTGGACATGGGGTTTGGGAAGTTGAATTGGGTAGTGAATGTGCTCCTTTGTAAATCCACAACTTTCGGCATCCCCAGTTTTGTTTGTAGGACTGCCTTCGAAGTGCTTTACTATTTCGAGTAATATGTGGTCACTGTGGTATTGGTTACTGTTGGAACTGGATAATGCAGGGAATTAAATAAGTGCACGTTTAAATTTACTAAATCATCTTTTATTTAATTAAACTTCTTGGAAAGGACTCGATTGGTAGTGACTCAACTGACTAACACAAAGCGACTGGTGCGTGGTATTAGAAAAAATAGACATTAAATTTAGTTTTTATCACGTCAGATGACGTCGCCGTTGATTCTTATTACACTCTGATTACCTAAGATTTACCTAATCAGATCTGTTAAAGCAATACCAGGTTCTTCCATTCACATGGAGCTTGGTTTATTTAGAGGTGTGGATGTGTTATTGCTTCCTGTACTGCGTCATTATCTGGCGGAAATTTTCCTAGGCACGTGTATGACACAAGTGTGATTTTTGTGCTATTTTTGAGGATTAAACAATTTTTAAACTTTTTCTATCCTCTTAACTTCTATCCTTTAATTTGTTTTTGTTCGCTTTTCCTCAATTGCCAAGTACGTGTTATAAACAAGAGACTGCCAGAAAGTCCGCCCTTCAAATGGTACTCACATTTCTAGTGGTACACGGAGCCTAAGAAAATTTCTCCTGCCTTGCCTTAAAGCCGGGAACCATTTTCGTTTCAAGTGATTAACCCGACGCTCGTTCTATAAAAAGTGTACTAATGGCACAAGAAAGGGAATTGGCGGTATTCGAACTTCTCCATATGAAACAGAATCACTCGGACATCGCATTTTAGTATAAACAGTATAGAAAATGTAACGTTAAATAGTATACTCATAAACAATAAATACGCACATCATTTGGTGTGTCGATAGGTGCAGCATTCGCTAACTCGACAAACATAGTAATACATATTGGACGCATATTGTTGGGTGCATCTACTAAATACAACAGTCAGTTAGTGTAATACGCGGTTAAACATTTGTAAAAGGTTTAACAACAGGTACAACTATTCGATATTTTAAAAGTGTATATCAGCCGGTACGCCATGGTTACATCAGTTAACAATTAAAAGGACACTCGATTGCTAATAATTTTGGAGTTCCCGCGGCAACCAGGAAGTAATCTACTTTACAGAAAAACCAGTCGTCCAATTGTAATTTGGTGGACGACAATTATACGCAAACCGAACATTTTCAACAAACAGACATTCAGCACATACACATTCGTTCGAATACTGTGTAATCAAAATCTCTCAGCATGCCGAAGGTGTTCTGTCGCATGGAATATCGAGCTACCTTTAAGTCTGAGGCCAGATCTGCGAAGTTGACAGATACACAAGTAACCTTTTTCTCCGATATCGTTGGGATACACGATCCATGGATATCTTGGTTTCCGTAGCTAGCTTACAATTAATACTCAACAGTTACCGTATAATACTTGAGTCATAGCGTTGGTATATTTGATTTTACTATCCTCTTTTTGTACGTTGCTTATTCAGTTATGCTTACAATTTCGTTAGCACAATAATGGCAGCAAACAATACGGTTGAAACAATACGTAATGAAATTGTTGAATTGTTTCTCCTTTACCTCGAAATGTTCGCTAAGGATAGAGGGAGCCATCAAGAGAAATGCAACAATTATTACCATCGTTCCGAAGTCAGTGCGTTCTCGCGTTGAACATTGTTTGCCATTTAACTGATCCGGCATACCTAAGCTATTCGCAGAATGTAGTCGATGGTAGTTTCACATTACAACCTTCTCAGCCGTTAAAGGAACACGCTTTTGCCTGGTGTGTCTCCCGATTGTTCACTGCCGTGCATTTCGCCAGGGATTCGCTGGCTTAAAAGCGAGTGGAAGGTGTGATTACTATTTCATCCACATTTATTCGAAAATGAGCTATAACGTCGAAATGTGCTCGATCGGACTATCTTAGTGCATTCTGACTTAAACAACTACAGGAAATGTACTGAAATGGAATATATTGTGGGACGTAATGAAATAGAGATGGCTCTGAGAAGATGTGGGAAGTAATTGGGTGAAACAATAGATGAGAGAGTGAAGCATTTCTAAGGTGTGATAGAAGAGTTCTTGAATAGAACGACAGAATGTTTAAATTGATGCACAAAAGATGAGCATTTGAGACGGCACAAGACAGAAATTTGGGATGAACCAAGGAAAGTAAATATGATTAAATGTTAGGAAAACGATATTGTATATTTTCGTACTAGCTTCACAGTTTAAAGTATTCCTGAAGCTAAAGTTTTTAGACAATAAGTTGATATCACTGGGGAAATTATATCTGGTTAAGTGTTATATAAATAGTCGAGGTAGTCAATAAATTGTTCCAAGCCTGTTACGATAAAACAAGCAGAACAATGACTAAAATTGAACGAAGAAGGATAATGTATACGGTTAAATCCAACAGGTAGAACGCGTTACAACGTTTGCTGAATGTAACAGATAGCAACGGAAGGATTTTATTGACGGTTCTGCGGTTACATAAATCGGAACATAACGGACCTGCCAGAATGGTAAAAACACAGACTGTAAATCTCACTTACCGCCAATAGCTTATTGAAGATTTATGATATTCGAAATTCATAGATTACCATTCCTCGAAAGAGCTGTTTTCACTTATAATACGTAAATCCTGCTGATGGTAATAAAAAAATGTTGTAGCATCTATTTGTTGTTCACTTTCTCTTTCCCCTTCTCTTTTATTCTTGTTTGTCTCTAAACTGACAATCGAAACGAATAATTTTTCAAAAATTAGAATTTTTAGAATTAATTCAACCTTTATAAGGTGTTGTAATCATTAATATGTTGAATAATTGATTATAAACATTAAGTAACGTATAAAGTAATTACTGCTGGTGCATGAAGAAGATCCTTAGAACAGTAAATGGCAAGAAATTAGGATGTTTTTACAACTATCAAAGACAATTTCAGTCAATAACTATGGAGTTCTTAAGCTCTCCCTTTGGATGCATCCCAATTTCCTTGATCAGCATAAGACTCGATCAGAAACGGCTGTAAAGATTTCAACCTAAGTTCTTTAGAACATGCTGGTAATAGTTTCCTTTAAAGTATATTTTATTTAAATTTCTTACCACTGTCGGTTTCTGAAATACGAGATTTCGAAGTATTACCTGTAAAAATGGTTATCTATTCCTGAATGTTTTGTCACCCGAATTTTTTTGCTCGATGTCCATACGTCACGAGTAGTGACCGTAAATTGAATGCTATGCCAATTGTCGTCACTGAACATCGTATTAAGTACGACCTTGTGACAGACTATCACTGACATAGGTACCAGATAGAAAGAGAGTGGGTGTGATCGAGAGAACGGAACAAAACATAGAAAAATATGATTAATTTTATTCGACGACTTTATAATCTGTTCTAAAATGTAGGACATTCTGTATAAGGGTTGATGTATAATTCATGGAAGATAAAGAGCAATAATGGTAACGGAAATTGGAGTTCATAGTATAAGTTAGAAAAAATCTGCAAAATTTACGAAGATCAGCATGTTTTACTATTAAAAGTGCTGAATGTTAGATGCATACTAAAATTGGACGTTGATGAATATAAATTGGCATAGGACGTTGTAGTTTGATGCAGCAATTTTAATGGTACAATCAATATAATCTGTAAATGGTACGTGCGTTAAGTAAAAATCGGTTTATTAATGTTGTGTACTGATTTAATAATTAGTTAACAGGTACGTATTGAATTGATTTATCAGTGGTAAGTAACGCAGAATTTACTGCTCGACAATGTTGGTATCAATATTCATTAGGTACTCACTTATTCACATGAACTTACAGAAATATAAGTATTGCATTCTAGAATTATTTGTTTCAAGTCGTAAGTCCTACAGTTTTATTCAGTTTTACCACTTAAGAAACCAGTTCATGATCTGACTATGTTACTTCAGCCAACCTCGGAAACTCTTTTTCCGTAACCACTTCAGAAATTGTCGTTCAAAGCGACCGCTGAGCTGGTTTTCTCTTAATGACCGCCTAGCGCTTCGTCAAAGCACTGCCAACTTTGATTAACAGTCCAACCACCGTTCGGATATATTAATATAAAATCCATGAGAAAATTCAGACGGTTTTCCTCTTCCTGAACAAAGGATCGAGCGAATTTCACTATCCGTGGACAATGATGCACATTTTGAAGGCATCGAAGAAACAGATAAAGAGTCATACTTTGAGAAACTCCCAAAGCGAAGTTTTTCAAACAAAAGAGTTTCGTGAGTTAAGTGAGTTTTTCAAAGAAAAAGGAATGACAAAACGGAAAGAGAGTGAGAAACGCTTGAGAGAGAGAATACAATAGAGAAGAAAGAGAATGACAAAAGAAAAGTGGAAGGAAAAGAAGGGTTGCAGTGCGAAAACCGCAATGAGAACGAGGAGTGTTCACACGATGATGATGAGGGGAGGGGGAACACCCGTAAACCAAACTGCGCTGACTTCTGCCGGGTATGATTACATAAGCTACGGAGTCTAGGAGTCGCTGCTTTGAGCTTGACGTGCAATTACAAGTGCGTCTTCCGGTCTGCGAGCATTTCGTGAACTCGAAGTACCATTGGAAAATGTTTGCTCGAACGTTTTCATTGTCATTGTACCGCACTGGCGAGATGGTGCCCTCTGTCCTGTAAAAATTTTCAGACGATTCAACCTGCACGCACCTGTCACAAGACTGCATAGGTGAAAGCGGCGCGTCGCGACGCACAGGGTACGAAAACCGTTGTCTGGATGCGAAAATTTTAAAAATCCTGGCTACCTCGGATAATTTAATTCTTAATGTCGTTAAATTCGCAAATCCTTGTAGATCTTTGTTCTAAGCTTCACTTGTAAAAAGTGTTGTTTAAATTGGTTAATCCTTATACAAAAACCGGCAATCTCTATCGTCTCTGAAGATACTATTCATTAGCTTGTTTTTAGTTATTTATAAAGTTTAGTATATAAACATTAGTTATTCATAAATAATTTAAATATATAAATAAATAAACAAATTGGTAAATAAATAAATAATTATAGTTATAATTTCAAATTGATCTATTTTTAATACGTTTCTCGAATCTCATGGTCAGTTTAAAATAGTCAAACGTCAGGCGGGCCAAATCATGATTGTCTGAACCAATAATACGCTAAAGCCAAAAATGAGTGTAAGATGTGACGTGCCCCTTGCTCATGGACCAATTAAACCTGTTTCCTTCCGCGGGGTTAGCAACACACAATAGTGTGCAAAAATGGAAAAATTGCATCAAAAAGAATTAGGAGACTAGATTCATTAATGGGGATAGGTCCGCCTGATCTCACACTCATTTTTGACACGATTCTTGCTTAGTCGACGATCCCATTGATCTGGTCATTAACCCAATTGACTACTAAATACTCCCGGTCGAAATACTCCACGTGGACAGTGCTTTATTAGCAATTGTGTTGCTCTAATTGAGAGATCGGAAAAATTGACAAACACATATACGCGACTATAATCAACGCGAATAACTTTCGCCAGAGACGTATATACGCGTCTATAGTTCATACAAGTAACCTTTGTCAGACGTATATGCGCGTCCGTAGCAGTCAAAGGGTTAAGAATGGCGGCGAATTAGGTCTTCTTGTGGACGTTATGATCATCCAATACATCTCGTTATAGTCTAATATACAGTAGCGAACAAAAGAAGGATTAAGGTTTGAATTTGTATATATGAATATTAGCAGCTTCCACGTTAATATTATATAAGTTATATATCATATTAATAATACTCATCTACATATTGCTTTTTGTACGACTATGTTTCCATTCCAAAGTTAATAACACGAAAAATAGCTTACAGTTCGCTCATCGTTTTTTAACTTGGTACAAATTTAACTTGCACCTTATCTCGGTGAATGAATTATGCCCTTGTTTTCAGGCACTCTTATCAAGGGTTAAATTACATCCGGTCGTTTAAATACACATTTAAAAGACTTGAAACCCACAAGAATACTCATAAAGTCTTTAAGATACCTTATAGATCTAGTGATTGTATAATAACAGATTAATGGTTCTATGACCTCCAACTCTGCCTGGAAAGTGAACCATCCCCGATCGATCAGTTGCATTTGTCTTACTAGGGGCTGATCAAATTCAACTAAAAACTATTTCTTAAAAAGTGACTACCAAATTAATATTGCAGTTTTAGAAACTATATTATTATGTCATTATATTGTTTACACGCCAAGACTTGCTGTCCACTACTTTAACCCTGCCCTTTGAAGCACTTTGCCCTTTGAACTCGACTGCCATTGATGTAATATCTTTGCTGGATCAGACACTGCCCAAGACAATGGGAAAGAGATCTTCAATCAGTCGTAACGCTGTACGCTGAAGATAATTTTGTGGGTTGGATCGAGATCCTTGAAATCAAGGCGTAAGTACTAATAGAGTACTTATAAGGATTTACAGATAAATATAGGAGGTCGGGGGTAAAGTTTGCTGACAATTTATCATGTTTAATTTGTTATATTGATACTCGTTATTTGATACACGCACGGAAAATATGTACGATGTACATACAGTGAGCACGGTTACACGTCGGTCAGCGCAGTTCTCTGAATATTATTGAACATTAAACATTGAGACACATGTGTTATTGACACGTATGTTTGCCAGAATAATACGTCAGCAAATATTCTGATTTTTTCAGTGATCTGTAATCGAAGTTCTGCGATACATACTACGCACAGGTATTTAGTTGCAACGTTTGATGATAGCGAATGGAAAAGGTTTATTTCACTAGTACCACGAAATACAGTATAACTGAAAAATACTTTGTTCCATGGTTAATCCATACGCTCTACATACGCTCTACACTAAACTTTCCGTTGAATCATTTCACTCTAAAACGAAGAACTTAGAGAAAGTGCATTGTTTTAGAGTCATGTGCAGATATCTAAGTACTTATTACGTTGTTCTGTAATATATCCTGTACTCTGCAACTTTTTCTTCGCAATCATGACCGTTGTACCATATACATTGAAAGACGTAAATCAGACGTAAAACTACCAATAGCGAAAATGTGGAGCGCTACACGCAGCTAGAAAGGAAAGTCGATAAAATTCCGACTGGTACGAAACGTATTGATAGCTGATTATACTGTACACACAAATTTTAAATATACAAGTAACAAATTTTTTAAATATACTTTAACACATTGCGGACCGCTAAGAAATCGGTAAGACATGCGTCTGGGACCGCACGTTTTTCGGCAAACTTGCACGTTACTAAAATCATCGTAACATTTTTATTGATGAAGCAATGTTTATCAAACAATTTTTCTTTATTTCAAAAGAAACACACCTTGATCTGTTTTATTAGCGAAGAAACATAGCTTGTGGTATACTGAACAACAATTACATTGTATAATCTCCGAGAAAAAAAGAGTGCATCGATCACGAGTTCACTCGTGGCCGGTCAGCGACGTTTAGTTTGCTAAACACGAGAAAACTCGTGAGCGGCCATTAATGTGTTAACAGTTAACTTCAGTTTTAAAAACAATATACAGGGTGAGTCACCTAACATGGCGACTTAACCTTTTAGGCACGGCTGAATTGTGCGCGAGGTCTATTCCTTGGACGGCGGAGTTTTACGCGAATTACGCGTAAACGGTACAGCACTGCAATATATAACGGACAAATTTTACGATTAAATTATAATTTTATTCAAAATATATTACGTATACTTTAACTTTTACAATTCGCTATTTAATAATTAATAATACAATTGGATATGATATATAAAGAGATGCCATCCACGAAAGCCACTATAGTGGCGCGTCGTACCTAAGAGGTTAAAATAACTCGTAAATAACCGTATAAAAAAATGTTCCAAACAGAAGTTGCATGATATCTAAGGAGATATACATTCTTCTAATATGTTTTTTATCTTACTTTTTTAGCGAGATATTAGGGCCACATTCAGTTTCTTGAATGGAATGTCTAATATTCCTTCTCTAACTCGGATAAATCATCAAATTTTGCGTACAAAAAATATTATACAAAGTAAAACTTAAAATGAATAATTACTGAGTTATTTTTAAAACAAGTTTTATTTCAAGTGATGTTCGAAGTGCTATCCGTTATAGTCAATGCACTTGCGTGATCGAATTGTCCGAGAGCGAAAAACATTTTCCAGTGTTCATGTGGTTATTGCAGCACGTGAACTAATAATAAGTTCTCGCATATCTTTAGCTATTGTTGATGGCTCTTAATAAATTTCATTTTACACTGTTCCCTAGAGGAAATAATCGTGCGGCGTTAGATCTGAGGAGCGAACTGACCAACCAAAGTTACTGCCATGTTCGATCTAACGATTAAGATTCAACATTCTACTTAATGCTTCCTGTGATTGCCGAGCAGAATTGCCAAGCAATTCATATTGATAATCTTTAACATTTAACAGGGAACACGTTTACAAACATGACCTGCCGTCATAAACAAAGTTGTGTAAAGAATGGTGTTGTATTTCCAAATAGAGGATTATTTATTTGAAAATATCTCAGTAATTTAGTAATTAATTTTAAAATATCTCCCACTTTGTATAATACTTTTTTACGCAAAATTTTGTGATTTATCCAAGTTTAAGAAAAAATATTAGACATACAGTAATAGACAAAAGTTTAAGACCAAAGGGCCAAGGAAAACATATTAATTAATTAATAAGAAACGCTAATCAATAAATAGTATTCTACTATAATGACGATAAAAATAAGTATATAAACAATATTTGTATATCATAAAACTGTTTTACGTTGTTCTGTTGTTTTAAACTTTTGTACTATCTAAAGAACTGAAGGTGATCCTAATATCTCGCTAAAAACACAAGGTAATGCAAAACCGATTACAGCACTTCATGTAATCTTAGATACCATGCAAGTTTTGTTTGAAACATTTTTTCGTACGACGAATCACTTACGAGTTATTTTAAGTCGTCATGTTAGGAGATCCATCTCATATAATAACATATTCCACCAAGCAACACATCTATCTTTTAAAACAAGTTACCGCGAGCTTTATTTCTGTATCAGTGTGGACTGGGAAACGAAAAAAAATCCGAGATCAGAGTGAAGCATTTAAAACTACCAAGTGAGTTGACTGCGGTGAAAAGAGCGCGAACTTCAAATGCTTATATCGAGAACAAACTAGGCGTGTGTCAGCGATAGGGTAAGCGATGAACAAGTTTCAAGGCATGCGAGAATACTCCGTCGTTAATTCATATACGCAACTACGAGTTACATTTTCAATTTATCATGCTTCGTCCCACCCCTTTTAACGAACAGCCTCACGAGCCTTTCCCTTTCGTAGTTGCGACGCGAAGATATCGAGATGGTGAAACGCTTGCGGTATCGTGCGACAGAGTAGGATAGAAATCCATGTAGAGAGATAGAGAGATGGTGACGGAGAGGTTAGATTAACACGTTGAACGCCGCGCCAGTTTTACAGGGTTTGCCCGTGGCGCCACGACGAATTTTTTATTATACGGTACATATATTGTTGAAACATTACCTACAACAAATAAGTTACAGTGTGTAACTAATTTTACGTGTTTTATACTGCGTTGATTTCTTCACAGCATTGCATTAACAATAGTAATAATGAAAAATTGATAAATTTTGACATTAGTACAAATGATGTATTTCTACCAATTTGGGCGCACCGGTCACCGATGACCACGGTGCCACCGTCAATTTGAGTGTCGGTTACTGGTGACCCCTGTGACATTCAACGTATTAAATCGTGATTATACTAACTGGGGTAGTAGATGGTTTCGCGGGAAACGTTGTACTTCGCCTTTAGTATACCGAGCAGGCATTTGACAATCGCTGCTTTCGGTAACTCTTCGTCCAGCAGGGCCGTTCGTGCTACGATATCGTACAGTCCATCGTCACGCAGCGTAGCGGTGGGCTTCGCTGTTTGCTTTTCCGGAACACTCCTGCAATAGAAACGACGTTTGCAAAATTATCATGGCCGCGCTCCATATCGAAATATCATGCAACGGGTGTGGCAAACGCACGGCATTAGCATGTTAATGCTATTTCGTGATTGCGCGCTGTACCCAGATCGACCGTTGTTTCTCCGCTGTTCTTGTGAACTTCGAGTATTAATCTTTGGAAAATTTTGATCCGGTTCGTTGAAAATCAATATTGGAACTTATGACCGTGTAGAACAGTGTTTGTATACATTTTATTGAGAGGGATACAGTCTATCAAGAAGATTGAATGTTAACCCTTAACGAAAGAACGCATTTTTCTAGAGCAATGATCAGAGGTAGATCGAAGAATTTTTAAGAAATTAGTTACCTTATTTCCAGAGCGAGAAAAATGCATAATTTATATCGCATTATTGGATTTTATGGAAATTTTCAGTAATAATAAGTATATGAACGGATATGTCCATACAAACTGGCACTGAAGTGAAAATTACAGAAAAAAAATGGGAGTTGAAATAAACGAATAGATGTATATATGTACTGTATAAATCTTTATGCATTTATAAATTTATTTTTTATAGATTTACAATGTATTTATACAAAATTACTTATATTTTTTTGTGTGCGGTACTTCTTTCAACAGCCCGCTATATGGATGCCAGGTTTTTTAGTACATCTATCGCAATAATTATGTGTTTCCCGTCTTCGATGTGTCTTTTATATCTTCTGAAGACAAAGAAAAGTCTGGTGGGAGTTCACATGGGAAAAATCATATAGGCAGAGCCAAGGACTGTTTTGACCATCTTACGTTACGTGAGTGGTACTTATCTTTTTTATTAACCGTTTGAGTCCTAAGCAGCGCGATCGCGCTGTTAAGATTTTATGTCGAGAAAACCCAGCACATTTCGAACGTTGTGAACAACTGACGGTGCGTTACTGATTGTCGAAACGCGCTCAGATTTGCTGAAGCAAGTACATTACACAACTCCTTTTAATGTAAATAGTACATTTTACAATAAGTATAATAATACTATAATAATTTAATAATACAGTGTTTTTTCAATACCCCCTAGGACTCAAACGATTAATTATATCAAACGTAGCTCTCAAGCTTTTGTCCGCTACTGTATATAAAATGGAACTTTAAAAATGTCCAGTGTGGCTCGACATAGGAGTTACTGTGATAAAACTGATGTCGAGCCACACTCGACAGAAGAGTGCAATGGGTTAAAGAACGAACAGTTTTCAGTGCTTCATACAATGATGAACATATAATATTTTCAGAAATTATTTTTAACTGGCATTTTGCATAAAAAGGTAACAAGATGTTGTTCTTTAATGTGCAAATGCAACAAACACTTCCTTCATTTTTGATTTTTAGAAAATAAATTGTAAATTACAAGAAATTGGCAGCACATAGTCTGTATTATTTGATATGGTCATCTGGTTGTTTCAGAATTGCGTACAACATTTCTTATTTTTTTACAAAATCTTCATAACGCGTAAGTTAATTTTGAGTTTCAATGTCCAGAAACTGTCACCATAATATTAGATTTGGAGAAAATATATGAAGAAATGTGAAGTCGCTATAATTTTAGAAATGGACAACAATTGGCAATAGGAAGAGAAATTTAACAAGAATTATTTTTAAAGGATTTCGACTGATTAATTCCTATAATTTTTAAAGCCTTACAACTTGCTTGATCAATTGCTGATTAAAAGCAACGGTATTTGCGTGAAGCAAGCACTTCGAATATATCCTGAGTGTGTATCTACATTGTAAATCATCTCAAACAATTTTTGTTCCATGAAGCATCGGTACAAAGTTAAATCTCAACTGACATTACTAAATTCAAATGTCCTATACCGCTCCTTCACAGTACCTCAAGGTACCCTATCTATAACAAATGTCCACTTTAAACTTCAGCACCCTCCTCTCACCCTTTATTGAATGCTCAACCGAAATTCAAAGCAACAGAATTTCCTAATGGATTAATGTACTCAAGGTTTTCAGTTACGATTATTTAATCATTCAATGTTGCGCACTATTTGCAGTTATCGATGATTCAAAGAAGCTTATTATTACGTTTTTAACATTCCCAATACTGATACTAAGCGTTATTGAAATTTGATATATTTGACAAATATTGATAGATAGTGCTTCTCATGAATTTTCACATGAATTTATTTTATAATATAATACTTGTCGTACAGTGATCACTATTTTTTGTATTTTGTTTACTGCTTACTAGCAAGTTTTCATATTTCACCGTTTACGAAAAGAGAAAAGTGTCGAAATTACTTGCGAAACAACTTAACACATAAACTTCTGAAATAAAAATATTTAACAATAATTGTTATTAATGAAATAACGATATTACATCATATACATCCAGTTTAAATATAATTTTAACAACCTCCTACCATAAACATCCGATATTATCTCAAAAAGCAGTACACAATGGGAATGACGTATATGTAGGTGTTACGAAATTTCTCGAGTATCTCAATGTTTATAATGTACATATTAACTCGTGAGTTAGCATTGGCGTATTTTTATAAGAATGTTATAAAAGGAAATAAAAACAATTCTTACTAGATAGGAAAGATTTTCTTATAACTAATGCCATAGTAAATTTGAAAATCAAAGCTTCTTCTTTACAACGGTTTCCTTCAAAGTAGATATATAATTATTTCTGTAATTTTATTCTACTGTAGACGAAAAGCATTTTTACAAAAATTTTTACAAAAATCAGTCAGCATGGTATAGAGAACAATATATCCTTCGTATGATTGTATTAAGAAGATTACTGGAACTTATTGTGGTTTTGATTGCAAGAGGAATATTTCTATCAAACTAGAACCGTTTGAATTTTTTACATTCTTTGGAAGAAAATATTTTCACTTTTTCACTCGTTTCCAGATGTAAAAATGTGTTCAAAAAGATGTATCATAGGGGCGTAGAAGAGGAAAGATTGCCCTTTAAAATGATCCTAGAAAGATTTTGTAAGACTTCTCCTTGTATAGCTATAGTATTCGAAAGTTGGGCAGTATTCTAATCGAATGACTCAGGCTTGTTCATGTTTGTTCCGTCAGCAAAGAATCGATGCTTGATGTTAACTCCTAGTAGTATGACCTAAGTGACGGTACTGTTATAAAAACTGAAACATCAACGAAACTTATGCTTCTTGCAGTCGACTCGTAAAATATATCGCAGGTCTGACCCGCGTTTCCTATGTCAAATTGCAAAATGTACCACGAATCTGTTCCGCATTTCTTATATTGGAATCGCAAAATGAAATGACGGATTCATTTCATGTTTCTTCTGTTTAAGCCGTAAAGCGTATCGCAAGTCTTGTACGATGTTATAGTGGTTAAAGGGTTAAGGAACATTACGGCGAAATGATTTGAGATATAGCCGACTAGTCGAGCAGTTAATTTCGCGTAGGCAACTAATTGGCGACAAAGAACAAAGTATTTATGAGTATCCATCAAATCGCCTGCATGGAATATGTGACCCGAAAATGGATGTCTGGTAGCGGCCAAACGTATGGTAGTGAGGGTAAAGAGTGAATAGTAATGCGTGCACATAGTTCCTTGGAAGACGATGCTGTATATTATTACAATATGCATTAGAAATATACCTGATACAACACATTTCTCATCTCTCTCTCTCCTCTCCTCTTTCTTTACCTATCTATCTAACTGTGTCTCTCTCATCCCTGTATCTTTTATCAACCTATGTATCTTTATCTCTACCACCCCCACCCTCTCTCCCTACCTGCCTACCTATTTATCTATCTATCTTTTGCGCTCTCTTTCTATAACCGCAACCCCTCAAAATTTCTTTTTCGCTTCCTTTTGTTTCAGCTGTTTCCACTTTCTCAGTTTCATTGTAACAATTGACTAGCTTTATTTTAGAGGAGAGAACGCCACGACTGAAGGGAACCTAAACGAGGCATGGGAAAAATAAGTAGTACACGTGTCATCGTGACAGAAGAGTTCAAATTATATCGCTTTCCTGGCACAGTTGCGCATGTGTTGTCGAGAAGAAATGTCTTGACATGAAATTGCAAGACTAGATGGCTAAATTCCATGGTGGACAGTGAACATCTGTATTCGAAACAGCTTCTTTTACTCTCTTACGTTCCCATTTATTCTTTTCTTTCTTCGTTTATTTACACGACATAGTAGAGAACTTTAAGTTGAATTTTCTAGACTAGTATGGAGCACGGTTAGATGGAAATAAACAGTATTTACAGCTTTTATTTGTTTTATTATCCCATCTTTGTTTTCCTAGAATCATTGAATAACAAGTCTTTGTGGAAGGAAAATATATTTTCTTGCTTTGTTCGCATCGAACATCCATGTGCGAGTGAATATTTAATAAAGCATTAGAACTCACTGATGACTGAAGGAACAAATGGATGGAAAGATAAATTATGATGTCTAAAGCATTTAATATTCTTGCAAAAAATCTTTCAGAAATTATTTATTTAGAACTCTAGCTGCGCGTGCTTAGTCCTTAATTTCACTCTTTGCCATAAGACAATATGTTAATGAAGGAGTTTTGATTAAGTGGTACTTAATTTCACTCTTTGCCATAAGACAATATATTAATTAAGTACCACTTAATCAAAACTCCTTCATACAGAGTAAGATGTAACTGTGAAATTACCTTCACTCAAAATTTATATTTTACATTGAGTAATTAATTAAAATAGAACATAGATTATTTACAAACGCTTTCGTTCTACTTCCTTTTCCTCCCTATTATGAAAGCTAATTATTCTAAACGAATTAATTATGTAGCGGATTCGGTTTATTTATTTCTGCTGTGGACAATTAATTGTAATCAACGCACTCTCACAGCACATGCTTGGATCTCATTTATTATGTAATATTTGCAGATGGTGTACTAAATCAAAACGTTCATTATCAGAACGTTTGTCGTTATAATTGGGGGGATCGATGTACACTTACCGAACCGAATCGTTTGCAATTTGCGTTAATTACTTTCGAAACTTATGAAACATAATACTGTAGTA
>JAOPTO010000368.1:10000-13454 GCA_033822845.1 Tetrapedia diversipes | reverse complement strand
GTTGCGAGATCGAACAATTTTACTCTCAACGAATCGATGGGATGAAATGGACCGCTTCGAGGCGCGTTTGTCGGGCCCCTACGCCAATTGTTTTCGATCCTATCGACAACATTACTATGTAATGCTACCCGAGCGGGGAAACGGTGGGTCATCTCGAGTAGAGTGTTTACATTCCACCCTGACCGTGTAGTACTCGTTCGGAGAGGACGAATTTTTTGGTACGCCAGCAGCGTTACCCTCGTTGTCGAGAGTCTTGACGCCCACGTCGTTACGAGATCGAACAATTTTACTCGCAACGAATCGATGGGATGAAATGGACCGCTTCGAGGCGCGTTTGTCGGGCCCCTATGCCAATTGTTTTCGATCCTATCGACAACATTACTTCGTAATGCCACCCGAACGAGGAAACGATGGGTCATCTCGAGTAGAGTAGTGCCGATCCGTTTCTAAGTAGTGTTTGTTTATTTATTTCGTTCAGAGAGGGACCACGCTCACTGTGTTTCGTCGGTTGCCGTTAAGGGGCACCACCCTCCGTTGTCGTGAGTCTTGACACCCACGTCGTTGCGAGATCGAACAATTTTACTCTCAACGAATCGATGGGATGAAATGGACCGCTTCGCGAGGTATGTGCCCCTGTTGTTGCGTCCGATCGTCACGCTTGCTGCGGTCCCTATCGACTTTTTGACATTCACCTGAACGAAAAATATATAAATATAACGAAAACGAAAAAAAAAACGGGTTAACGGGCTACACAGGACTCGAGCCTCGACCCTGTTACTCCCTAAATTGGTAGCCCACCGCCGTTGAAACAAGCGGGTGTTAATTTCGTTCAGAGAGTAACCTTCGCCCGGTTGCCGTTAAGCACTCCTCCTAGTCGTCGTGAGTCGGACACCCACGTCGTTGCGAGATCGAACAATTTTACTGGCAACGAATCGATGGGACGAAAGACCGCTTCTGGAAGGTTGTGCCGAGGTTTATTAACACGGGATCGTCGGTTACTATCGATTCTCACCTGAACGAACCACCCCGGGAACAACGAGCGTGAGAGAGGTGAAATGAATGGGAGAAACTGATGACGGTTGGGAGACGGACATGCTTGCAAGCGTTTTGCAATTTGGTTCCTGGGAGGTCGTTAAATTAAACACGATGAATCCAGTTATCGGGGCAATCCCCGTCGTTTTCTTCGTGTTGCGACGATCTCCTCGAGGTTGTTGATTTTTCATTAAACGTGCTTTGCGCCCGATCGTCGGATCAACGTGTGCTGGTGTTCCACGTTTACGTGACCCACCCACGATCCGACGAACAAACATCCGGGACACAATATTGTGTCGTCGATCGATCGTCGCATATAACGGACGTAAAAAATCCGTTGCGACGCGGCGACTAGCCCGCCTCTCCTTCATGGAGTTGCGTCGGGATCTCGGCTTCTTTTGAACCGAGTATTTAGACCAATGAACGAAATACAATATTATACGATTACCCTGAACGGTGGATCACTTGGCTCGTGGGTCGATGAAGAACGCAGCTAATTGCGCGTCAACGTGTGAACTGCAGAACACATGAACATCGACATTTCGAACGCACATTGCGGTCCACGGATACAATTCCTGGACCACGCCTGGCTGAGGGTCGTTTACGTAACCTATATACTGCTTGCGTTGCGTTTTGCTTTCTCCTTCATGTTTCACCTCTGCGAGAACGATACGATAATACCCCGTCGTCGGTCGGTCCCCTTGTCGAATGGGGGGACTCGTTTCCGAGTCGGGAGGGATGTTCTCGTTAGAGAGATCGAGATTATCTCGATATAATCGGAGGAGATGCATGCGTATACGTACGAGCGATCGTTGAACGTTCGTCGGCGTTCGTCGCGGAGGTGTGTGCCTCCTTAAAAGACTTTGACCCCCGGATCGTACGCGCGTGCGCGTGCGGCGCCGAGTGTGTGGGATGTATTTATTCACGGAGGGAAACCTTTCGGGCGAACCTGCGAGAGTGCTGAAATGGCGTCGTGAGTCGTCGGTTCGATTTTTGTTCTAAAGATCTTACTTTGACGACCGCCCATTGTTAAAGCACCGCTTCGTCCGTACTTGTCAGGTTTCTATTGTTGTTTTTTTTACCCGTGTTAAATACAAACAGTAACCCCCACGGCATCCGCCACTCGCTCGATCCGAGAGGTGTCGTCAAGTCGTTTGGAGCACACCAAAATTACATATACCCGCGCCCCCGACGTCGTTTGAAATGAAACGACTGAGAGTCACAGAAAGAGAACGAGCGACGTAAATAAGATGGGAAAGAGAGGAAGAGGTACAAGAGACTCGGTGTGCGTGTGTATTGTACGCTGCCATTTTGACTTTTCTTACCCCGATCGACGACGGGTTACGATTATTCGTTAAAAGAGCCCCAGGGAAGAGAGGAGAATATCTTTTCCCCTTTGGCGCGGCTATGTTCGAATAAATCAAAGACTCGTCGATAACGGTCGGGAGTTGGCAGCAGCTGCATCCACGCTCTGTGTTGGTCACCCCATGCCATTTTCGTTGTCGATCGCGAGAGACCGCGCAACCAGAAGCCGGTCGTCCAGTCCCTGGAAAGAGAAAAAGAAGCTTGTCTATCTCCACTTGCGTGCGTTCTGTTTTTTGTCCCTTTTACGTTCTCTCGTACATATAAAAAGAGTTTGAGATCCGTGTTGCGCACCTCCGACTCACCCCGGCCTGGTCCTTCGTTCTGAAGGATCTAGGGTAATAATAAAGAATCGGGATGACTATGAGGAGGATCGGTGCGCCGTTTCGATGCTCTTTTTTTTATATTGTACACAGAGAGACGTTCGAGATTAAAGGGCGAAACGATATATAGGAACCGCTGGAGAATAGTTTATACCAAGCATTGCTTTTTTTTTAAATACAGGACGGACGTCAAAAATCCGGGAAATTCTTCGGTTGTCCAGCGAGCGTCTCTCCGATTCGAACCTGCGATATAAATTGGCACTATGGTGCGGTGCATAAAACTAAGAATCCATGTTTCTTGTACAAATGTCTTTTCGACTTTCGACTATACCTTCTCTCTCTTACTTCTTTTTTTTTTGTCGCCACTCTCAACTGTGCGTAACTCAGGTTTTTTTTTATTGTTGTTGTTACGCATACAATAAAAATACACGTATATGACGACCTCAGAGTAGGCGAGATTACCCGCTGAATTTAAGCATATTACTAAGCGGAGGAAAAGAAACTAACAAGGATTTCCTTAGTAGCGGCGAGCGAACAGGAATGAGCCCAGCACTGAATCCCGCGGTTCTGCCGCTGGGAAATGTAGTGTTTGGGAGGATCCGTCTGTCCCGTGACGTCGAACCGCGTCCAAGTCCATCTTGAATGGGGCCATTTACCCATAGAGGGTGCCAGGCCCGTAGCGACCGGTACGCGTTTTCGGGAGGATCTCTCCTTAGAGTCGGGTTGCTTGAGAGTGC
>JAOPTO010000368.1:5000-7500 GCA_033822845.1 Tetrapedia diversipes | reverse complement strand
CACACCGTTGGGGAGTAGCGACCCCACCTTACCCGAGCTAGGAGAAAAGGTGAGCTGCCAGCCACCAAATTAGGAGCGAAAGATGGTGAAACAGTATGAGTGGGTACGCAGTACCCTGTTTTCTCTCGAAGGCAACTCAGTATTCTTCGGTACTGGCGGTTGTATTGTTCTAAGGCGGTGTGTTGTGAAAGCAATACGCCGCTGGAAGCAATACGCCGCTGGTACTTAGAAGAATTATTATATAGTAATGCTGGTGTGCTGTTGCCGGAAGGCGTCGTTTTGCCCTAAAAAGCAATACGCCGCTGGAAAGCAACACGCCGCCAGCACTTAGAATAATTTCTGCCACCTGCCTTCGAGAGTTATTGTATTGGCAGAAGGTGGCTGGTAGCAAACCAGATCTCCTGGGTGTCATGCACCCACGACAGGTACGTCTACGGATATGAGCTGGCTAATGTTTGGATCTATGTTTTAGATGTCAAATCAACAAATAAAGATGTCGATGCAAGGAGAAGCCTCGGACACGGGGGACCTAGGCCCTGGGTCCTCCGTGGCGGACATGTCCGCTGTAGATCAGAGGGCCACTATATGCAGACCAGGCAATCACACGGCAAACGAGAATGGGCAAGTAACGGATCTGCCACTGAGCGGGCAGATTAAATGTAAGGCTTGTGGCGATAAGGGTTTGGAACGGTGGTTCCTAAATGAGAAAAATTTTTCGGACCATCTTGATGTGGAGCACCCCCGGCTAAATGTACTATGGCGATGCACCGCATGCCAAAAGGCATTTCCAAGACTCCATGGCTGGCGGTGTCACTATCCGAAGTGTAAAGGTAAAAGACCGGATAAGGCCGGGGGAGAAGGTATTAAATGCTCCGAATGTGGGGACACCTTCCAGACCCAGCGTGGGCTGTCCATTCATGAGATGCACAGGCATCCCATGATTAGAAACGAAAAGAGGAAGGTGATGGACAGCCACCCGGGTAGGAATAGACCAAGCAATAGAGCCTCGGCTTGGTCAAAGGAAGAAGTAGAGCTCCTAAAAGAGCTTAATGAAAGATATAAGGACCTGCGACAACCAAATGTAGCGATCCGAGAATTCCTGCCCGGGAAGACGCTAAAACAAATAAGTGATAAAAGGAGGCTACTGCCCGCTCGGGAGGTGGTAGAGGTAGCGGCCGACTCGTCATCCTCAGAGACCTCGAGTTCCAGCTACGAGTCGGCCGAAGAAGATACAAATATCCCCGGATCTGGGAGTGAAGATGATACATGGAGGAACCCAATCCGGGATGTAATTTTTGCCAGCCAGCTCGGAGAGAATCATAAGTTTGGAGGAATAGAAAGGAAAATCGAAGAGCTGGCTGGGCAGGTAGCAATTGAAAGGAGCCACATCGACGCCATAATACAGGAGTTTGTGTGTTTATTGAAAGAAGGCGTCGATGATGGCTCCAAAAACAATGTCGGGTCGAAAAGGCCGGCTAAAACGGGAGCAGAAAAGAGAAGGAGGAATAAAAGATCAAAAGTTAGAAGTTATGAGTATGCTAGATGCCAGGAGTTGTATAAGAAATGTCCTAGAAAGCTCCTGGATCTAGCGATAATGGGCAAAGATTTTAAAGAAAAGGAGGCAATAGATCCCCCTGACATTCGTGCAGTGGGTCCACTGTACAAAGACTTGTGGGGTATGCTGGGCCCCCAATATAAATTATTAAATCTAAGGAGCGCTTTAGCTGAAATTAAAATGGAGGAAATCTGGACGCCAGTCACTATGGCGGATATAATCAATAAAATTAAAAAGATAAAAGCTGATACCGCAGCGGGCGTTGACGGTATCAGGAAAATCCACCTCCGGAAAAACGGAGCAGCACACATGCTGACAAAAATTTGCAACCTTCTTATGATGAGCCGAACCTACCCAGAGTGCTGGAAGATCAACCGAACCACGCTAATACCCAAACCGGGGAAAAGCGTGGCAGAAGTTGAAAATTGGAGGCCTATTACTATCGGGTCTCTCCTGGGTAGGATATTTTCGGCAATGATTGACCAGAAGCTCAGGCGACATGTAGCAAACCACCTGAGGCAGAAGGGTTTTGCAAAAGAGGATGGTTGCAAAAATAATATTGCCATCCTCAGTGCCGCAATGGCAACTATGAAAGAGAAAGGAGGTGGAGTTATTACTGTTGTCGACGTGTCTAAAGCGTTTGACACGATTCCCCATAGTGTACTGGCGGACTGTCTGAGTAGAAAAGGCGTTCCTGCGGCCGTCGGAAAATTTATAACTGACATGTACGACGGCTGCAAAACAGCAATAAGCTGTAAAAATCAAAAGAAAATAGAAATGGACCTACTGCGCGGTGTGAAGCAGGGGGACCCATTATCACCGCTCCTGTTTAATCTGGTCATCGACCCGATTATTGAGAAAATTGACGAGACAACGGAGGGAATCAAGTTGGGAGACGAGAAGGTCTCCATATTAGCCTTCGCTGACGATCTGGTGCTAGTGGCT
>JAOPTO010000367.1:0-10433 GCA_033822845.1 Tetrapedia diversipes | reverse complement strand
ACTCATTCACAATGAAAACTCAAATTTACAAAGTACTCTGTACTTCTCTGCAAAGAGAAGCGACGTTTGAAATGCATAAGCTACCCGACAAATTTGCTCGTCTAACATTCGATGCACTCTCTTCTTCAAGATATGCCGTATTCGGTTTCTAAGCATCCCCTTTGTACAGCAAGGCGTGGTACATTTATTCCCCAGGGTTCGCTGCGTTTCCTCTCTAAACTACAACCCGCTTACTTCCCAAAGTTCGACGAATTTCCTCTCTGAAGCACAGAATACTTCCGTTACGAAGTTCAACGCGTTTCCCACTTCGAGGTACAGATCGCTTTCTATTCGGGTGTTCCTTTTCCAAATTCCATCACCTGTATTTTTGTTTCCCAAAACCCGAAGCTTCTCTTTTCAAATTTTGTCTCTCCTTTTCCCTTGAACAGCATTTTACCCGTAAATTTTACGAAAATTCCTCTCGAACTTCGCGAAACTTTTCACTTTAAGTTCGACCAGAGTTTCACTCTTGAACAACGTTGCACTTTAAACAGTAAGGGGTTCACATTTTTTCCGCTCGAATCCATGTTATTATTATTATTAAAATTTAAAAGGCTTTCATTTCTCCAATAAAACTAAAAATATTGTCCCTGACCACGTAAAAATCCAATAATTATCATAATGTGGAGACAATAAAACTAGATTCTACATTGTCCTCTCGTCTTAAACTTATGTCCCCTACTGTACCTAATAAAACTAAATATACCCCACACATTTTTCCCAGAAATTTCTACGAATTTTCTCCTTGGGTTTCCAGCTACGGTGTACGCTTCTCTTTAAAATTCATTCTCCCCTGTAAACCTCGGCTTTTCTTCAAATTTTTAACCCTCCTTAAGCATCTCCTCTCGGAATTGAATGCTCCTCTCTTGTTTCTTTCCTCTGCATCCCCGTAAGCAGAGTTTGTTCTGAACAAGAATCGATACGCTTCTCCGCGAACTTTCTCACGACGCGATTCCCTCGCGCAACTTCGAAGCTTTCTACCCAAAAATCAATCCTTCCCTCCGTCTCAACTTTCTACTTTATCCAACTTCCGCGAACGCGAAACCAACATCACCGACATTCTTTAAGGGACGCAAGAGGTCCCCCGGCGACCGAGCCCTAATCGTTTATCGATTGAAATTTGAATAAATGCCCGAGCAGGACCCCGATAATGAGAACAAAGTGCTTCCGTGCCGGTGTGTTACAACTAAAAATCACTGTGGCCGGCAGATCAGGGACGATTACGATGAAGAAACGAAGGGGCGCAGACGGAAGTCGATAAAAGTGTTGCACGGAACGCGGGGAACAGGCTGAGCGTCAAAACACGAATTTAATCGAGGGAGAAATCGAAGAGGAAATTTGTTGATATCAATATCGTGACATAATCGTTGATTTCGATCTGTGAGTGGATAAATGTATCTTTAGTTATTATTTTAGTTATTATTTTTTTTATCAACGTTATATGAATCCTTATATTTTGGGTGTCTTGTCGTGTAAAGAGATACTGTATGTATGGAAGAATTTATAATTATAAAAATAAATTTGGGAAAGAAAGATAAACACAGTATAGCTTAAATTACCTTCTATGATAACTTAAGAAATTAATAGAATAATTATTTGTACAGTATTTTTTATTGAATCGTGTTATAGTTGTAGATTATAAATTGCAATAATTTACTGAGAGGTGTGAAATGCAAATAAAGTAATATTTGTGAGAGAAGTAATTGAATATCTTTAGTTATTATTTTATTACTGCAGGTTAGTTTTATCTATTTTATACGAATTCTTATATTTTGGGTGTCTTGTCGAATAAAGAGCTGCTGTATGTATGGAAGAATCTATAATTATAAAAATAAATTTGGGAAAGAAAGATAAACACAGTATAGCTTAAATTACCTTCTATGATAACTTAAGAAATTAATAGAATAATTATTTGTACAGTATTTTTTATTGAATCGTGTTATAGTTGTAGATTATAAATTGCAATAATCGACTGAAAAGTTTGGAACAAAGAAAGAGGAATATTTGTGAAAGAAACAATTGAATATTAAAATTGCAGCTTTTATGAAAAATACAGCTTAATTATTCGGTCAATTTCGTGAGTAACAGGGAATTGTTAACCGATTGTTACATGTAATTTATCGGAGTAATGGAAACGAACTCCGCAACACTATTCGTTTCGAAGGGTGGACGTAAACGAACGATCACGCAATTTTTTCATTCATAACCATGATTCAACCGTTAAAAAAAGGAACTGGTTTTTATTTGCGATTTATATCTTACTATTACTAGAATTCTGCCAAATGGCTTACGGTGTAATCTACATATATATAAAAATGAATGTGTGTCTGTCTGTCTGTCTGTCTGTCTGTGTGTCTGTACTCGATAGATTCAAAAACCATACATCCAATCGCCGTGAAAATTTAGGAAATTATTAGGTATATCCCCGGGAATATTTTTGAAAATATTTTTAAAAATCAGAGTTGGGATTCTAGGTACTCCCTAACAAATATCCCAAAAATAGCATTTAATTAGTAATAATAAATAATCTTGAGAACCTTTTTTCTGCAATAATAGTAATTGTTATTGGCAAATTTTGCTCATGGAGCTCGAAACCCGTCAAATTGACGGGTCCTGTAAACCTAGTTTCTAATAAAATTCGAACAAAAATTAGTAGTCCACTAATAACCACCTCTTTCTGATGTAGAAATAAAATTTAGCAACTAAAGACCACTTTAGTAGATCAATCGGAAGGTGTTAAGGTACAGTAATCAAAGAAAACAAATTAACCCTTTGACTACGGCAGACTTTGAGACGCATCGGTCGTACCATACGGTAGAAATTTAGTTACGACGTACGTCGAGAATTTCGGGTCAAATTTTGAGTAGGGATGCATTTTTGTGAAAACATATGTATTTCAATAGTGAAAAAACTGAATTTCACTACATTAAAATAATATTATTTATTTCTTTGTATTCTGAACCGAATCGTTACTGTAAATATCAAAGTGCCTATAGGAGGTTTCAGTGTCAGAAAGCCAAAAATCGTCGAACGCCTTTAGGCGTCCTTAGTCTCAGGCGACTGCAATGGGATAAGTGCCTATAGGCGCTCTCAGTATCATAAATGCAAAATTTATAAGCGCCCACAGTAGTCTAGGGGTTAATTAATTAAAAAGAAATAGTACGATAAATAAAATTCGTATTCTGTGCTAATCGATAAACAGTATTCCACCATAATGACGACCAAAATAAGTATAAGAACAATATTTGCATACCATAAAACATCAAATTGACGTAATTCCCGTAAACCTAGTACTACATAAATTGATTTTATTTTAGAGAAAGTAACCACACAATATAAAATAAGGAATTTGCATAGCTCCGATCAAACTGAACACATCTACATGAAGCTGTTAGGATAAAACGAACCAAGCCAGGTATACGTGTGCTTATATTTTAGCTATCCCAGTAATGAATAAAGTAACGAATGTAATTTCAACCGCATCGAAGCCAGAAGTGTTTAAATGATAACTTATTTATTATTAGAACGTCGAAACGAAACGCTATATAAAATAATAATAAGTTTCTATCAGGCAACAAAGAAGTGTAAAATTAATCGTGCGTTACATAATACATGAGCGGGAGGAATAATTAACTTACACCTGAAAACCTTCCATCGATAAAACGAATCCGATAAAGGGGCGCACTAAACAAGCTTAACGAGACGTAATTTAATAAACATCCATTCCTGGTTGCATTATAAACAACATCCCTCGCTCGTGCACGTTTTTTTTCTCCTTGTAGCAGAGAATGCTGAAAGAAAAGAGAACAACGAGTCCCTCTTTCCTCTGAACTTCTATTAACCTTCTTTACACCGCATTATTTCGTGGAGAATTTCAATTAAAATAGTTGCGGCTAATAAATTTCACAAATTTTAAACGAATACTTGGTATTCATCGGTTAAGCGACATTTTTCGTAAAACCCAACTTAAGTAAACTTAGTGTTTAATTATCACTTTTCTGATAAACATTCTGTTCTTATATTCTCTGCGCCTTTCAATTAGCAGGATTCATTTTAACATCGGTAATTGCATTTTGATTAAATGAAAAACACAATACCGAAGAATAATTATCCTTTTAATTGAACGAATAAAATGGACAGGTAATAAAAGAGATTCAAAATAGGCTTTTAACAAATGAGCATAAAATATAACTTGCATTAAATTTAAAAGTAATGCAATCATTGTGATCTTATTAGGTTCACTTTTCGATATTAATTACTGTGAATAAGTACAATTTATATTTAAATATATTTAAATATTTCGAATTTGAACATTTTTAAGGTATCATAGACAACTAATAATCAGCTCTCGAGTGCAAAGGGTTAAATGTTTCGTAACTCTGTTTGACAAATAAAGATTTTCTATTTTTGTAACCCTTTGCACTCAAGAGGTGACTGTTGATCACTAAATGATAGTTTCACAAATTTCCAGACTTTAGTTAATTTGTCTATTAGTCTAACTCACAGGTTAAATAGTCGTATATGTAAATTTTAGTATATCACTTAACTAAACTAAATGACGTTTAATACAGGCGAATCTTAGAAAATATTTCGAATTTGAATATTTTTAAGGTTAGTATTATTAGACGACTAACAGTTACCTCTCGAGTGCAAAGGGTTAAATGTTTCGTAAGTCTGTTTGACAAATAAATATTTCCTATTCTTGTAACCCTTTGCACTCAAAGGTGACTGTTGATCACTAAATGATAGTTTCGCAAATTTCCAGACTTTAGTTAATTTGTCTATTAGTATAACTCAGAGGTTAAATAGTCGTATATGTAATTATCACTTAATTAAACTAAATGACGTTCAATATAGGCGAATCTTAGTAAATATTTCGAATTTGAACATTTTTAAGGTTATTATTATTAGGCGACTAACAGTTACCACCTCCCAATTCAAAGGGTTGAGATAAATATAAAAACGCAACAGTGATGTCATTACTGTGGGTGGCTTGTAGTCAGCTCATGTATGGAAATTTTAGTGTATCGCTTAACTAAACTAAATAACATTTAATATACGTGAATCATAGTAAATATTTCGAATTTGAAAATTTTTGAAGTTAGTATCATTAGACGACTAACGGTCACCTCTCGAGTGCAAAGGGTTAAATGTTTCGTAATTCTGTTTGACAAATAAAAATTTTCTATTCTTGTAACCCCTTGCACTCGAGGGGCGATTTTTAATCGCCAAATGATAATTTCACAAAGTTCCAGACTTTAGTTAATTTGTCTATTAGTCAAACTCAGAGGTTAAATAGTCGTATATGTAAATTTTAATATACGACTTAACTAAACTAAATGAAGTTTAATATACGTGAATCATAGTGAATATTTCGAATTTGAAATAATTTGTTTTAAATATTTCGAAAGTTTCTGAATTAGTATCATTATACGACTAATAGTCACCCTTTGGAGTGCAAAGGGTTGAATCCCTTTTAATTCGTCGGTAAAAGCCGAATCGAGAGGCCGGAAATGCCCTTTTGCTGATTTTCCGTCGCGTGACCTGGAAAGCCGCTTGCTTCACCGTCGCGTTTTCGAGAGTCGAGTCGTGTCCCCCTTTCGCGATGATTTACGGGCACGGGTGCGCGATTACCGAAAGAGAAAAACTTTCTCGAAGGGCGTTCTCCAACGGGGTCTGCGCATCGTCTGGAACGAAGATATCGAGCTCGAGCGAGCGGAAACGCCGATGTTTCTATCATCAAACACGTAACGCGCCCGACGAAGATGAGAGGAGGAGGATGAAGAGGGGAGGAGACGAGGAGAAAAAAAGAGGCAGAGGGGAGGCGAACAAACGTATTGCATTTTGCAGTTGAACGGCTGCAGAATGAAAGAAGACAACAAACGCTCGTAAACGTTCCCGGGATGCTTTCGGAATTTCAGCTGTCCGATTACGACGTTTCTTACGGCCGCGATGACGGGGAAAGAATTTTATGGGAACCAGGGGGGCTGAATTTTTATACGCGTACGGTGATATCGGGAAACGCTGGGGGATTTAAGAGCCTGTGGTTTAATGCGAGCACGAATAAATAAGAATTTTAGGCCGCTGCGTGGTATCAACAGTTCATGAGGTGTAGTAATTTACGTTTTTCATTTATTTATTTATTTATTTGATAAACTTGTTAACAGTGTTAAAGTTAAGTGAAGACTTATTAAAGAAATAAAGAAACAAAGAAATATAGTATATTTTGTATAATAATACAAAATTTATTAACCCTTTACACTCGAGGCCATTTCACTAAATCGAATCAGCAACTCGAAACGATTTCGGCTATATTAGGGAAGTATTTTATAGGTACCTTAAAATTATTTTATACTGAGACAAACGTATTCAAATGATAAAATTTCACCAATTTATTTATTTTCGCATTGAATACAACAAAATCTATTAAGTATTGTACTTTGGACGCATAGCAGCGCCACTCGAGTGCAAAGGGTTAATAAATAATGGGAATTTGACCCGTTAGTGTATAGGAGCATCGAAAACATATAAATCAAAAACATAAATTTAAAAAAAATGCAATTAATAGCATAGAAAAATCTAATAATAATTGTTTGTTAATACACGTATACTATTTATAGGGTTCGCAGAAAATAATCGAATTGTGTATTTATTGGGAAGAAAAATTTTGTCAAATCTTACAGATCTCGACGGGGCATAAAAATTAATGAAGAAAAGAAGAATTGGACACCGAAAAAAACCTGCTAGAATTTTAAATAAAAATACCAGGTCAGCTACGACTCTACATTTACAAGCGTTTTGAGGTTCATGACATTTAAACTTTGTGTATAGTCATGGTTAAATTTATCCATTGGATTTCCCAGCTTTTAAAAGCTGGGTTTAAAGCATTGGTTTAAAAATTGCAAATCTTAAAAATTCGTGATGAATTCTTTCGATTATTTATCTATACTTTACTAGGTCAGACGACCAGATTATCAATGCATACTCAAGACAAGAAACCTAACAAGAGAACAATGCAATAGCTTAATGATTATTAAGTTTTACTATGGGCTATTAAATCTTACTAAGTTTTAATTATTTTATCTCTAAGGCTTTGATTAAGACAGGGATTAGGATTGATCAAGTTATTCAAATGAGATTGTGGAGTAGTATGTTAAGGATAAAGGTTATTCTGAAGTGATTATACCGTGGAATAGTTTGTTTCGCTATGTAATTGGATATTAAATGAAGCAGTTTGATGTTCTATGTTAATTGAAGTAGAACTTTATTATTTGCTGAGGGATAATTATAACGATTTGATTGAATAGAAATTACAGTAATTTGATAACCTAATTGATAATTATTTGAATTTGGAAATTTATAAGCCATACGAAGACCGTAATTATACAGGTTTATGAATTTATTTGTTTGTACCTGATTGAACTTATTTCCTCGATCGTTTTTTTTTTACAAAAGACTGTTAAGTAATACGCTTGCAAACGAGGGTAAAATTCTTGCGAAGGCGCCAGCACCTGCATTCTTCGAAGATTATCAGGTTGTTAAAATTAACTGCTTGAATGAATGACTATTTTCAGCGCGCAATGGTCAATGAGTTCAAGACGTTAAAAGTAGAGTCCATTGCAAAATATTCTTCTTAGTATTAACATTTAATCCAAAGAAATAGGGTTCTTTTCAATATTTAAGTTTAACTATGAAAATTTGTAATCAAATTCTTCTGTTTTTTTTTGTTATGTAACGATATTTCATTGACCTTGCATTTAAAATTTAAAATTTATTTAAATTAATTAAAAATTGTTATCACTCATCAACACTATAATATTGGGTTGGCAATTAAATGATTGCGGATTTTGTCGATAGTTGGTTTTAGCAAAATTCTTTCGTTTTGTCAACGTGTTCAAAGCACCTATATTGTTTTCTTGTCGTTTGAAATTTCACCTTTAATTAGTAAGTAGCTTTATCGATTATTTATTTAGGTTCGTTTTTATCCCCGTTAAAAATATAGAAGAACAAAACGTGCGTTTCAGACATATTTTATTGTATTACTTCTGAAAAGGCATACATGAAATTGTGTGCCGTATATGGGAATGAAGTCTTGAAAGGAGGCTTTATTTATTTATTTCGTTCCAAGCAGAACTACTTAAACGATAAAAATTTTTAATCACGCCGATGATTTAAATCTCATTTAATTCAGTATTTTGCTGGTAAAAATTAGAAGTTTTACGAACATGGAATAATGATACTGTCTGAAAAATATGCAAATGGTCATCGACGAAAACGGACAATACTTAATTTAATAAATTACTTTTTATATAATTAATTTAATAAATTACTTAATTTACTTTCAAGTAAAAATTTAGAATTTTCATTCTTATGAAAAATCACTAAGCAATCACTTAGTTGCCAACCCAATAAATATATTCATTAATCCCGAAAACAATGCCATATATATTATATCTCTATGTATAATTCATTTTCTCAAATATTACAAGCTAAATTGTAAGTAGTTTTAATTCACGTATTATTAAGACCTGCTCTTGAAGTTGTCAGGAGTGTAACTTTAAGTTCGTTCAACGCACTTAACTTTAAACGAGTATACTACCTACGAATGGAGTTGAAGAGAATGAAATGAAGTTTCACGAAATTTCCATGCATCTGCCAAGACAAATTCGTAACGCAACACGAAATCAACAGCTCCGAACCATTTGTATGCATATTAAATAACCTCACACCCCTTAACTGCCATTTTAAACTTAGACTTCGTCCAAGAATATTCTATTCATCTCATAAAGAATTGTAAGATATCTGAGTGCAAGACATTCGAAGTGAACAAATATAAGCACCGTGTCTACAATGTCTCAGCGATAGATTAATAAAGTATTCAATTTATGAGGTCACAAATTTATTTCTGCTTAACTTACCACATCTCTTTTTCTACCAGTTATAAATACAATAGATTTAACACGTTGAGTGCCACGTCAGGAATCGGTGACTGACACTGTAAAATATAATATAAAACTAAACGTGTTGGATGAATGTCCATATAAGTATTTCCTTCCAAACTTAAATATCTTCCACCATGATAAGAAACAATGACCCTAATATGTTTACACTTGCATCGAGTAAATTCTAATTTGCTGGTAGTGCGCTTCGCATTGCTGTACCACGATACTAACGCGGGTGACCTGACGGGGATTTCCTTATAAAATCGCGTGGCACTCAACGTGTTAACTGAAACAGAACTTCGTTCGAATTTTTAAGAGTATTTTATTCCTGCATTTAACCCTTTGCACTCGGCTGTCCCCTCTCATGGGACATCGTAATCCTAGCGTATGATAGTTTCGCAAATTTTCGGACTTTATTTTAGACCCGGACGTTAAATAGTCGTATATGCAAATTTTAATATACGACTTAACTAAAATAAATGAAGTTTAATATACGTGAATCATAGTAAATATTTTGAATTTGAAAATTTTTGAAGTTAGTATCATTAAACGACTAACGGTCACCAAATGATAGTTTCGCAAATTTTCAGGCTCTAGTTAGTTCGTTTATTAATTAGTCAAAGTCAGAGATTAAATAGTTGTATATGTAAATTTGAGTATATCGCTCAACTAAAATAAATGAAGTTTAATATACGTGAATCATAGTAAATATTTCGAATTTGAAAATTTTTGAAGTTAGTATCATTAAACGACTAACGGTCACCAAATGATAGTTTCGCAAATTTTCAGGCTCTAGTTAGTTCGTTTATTAATTATACATTATTTTTGGACTTTAGTTAGTTTATTTATTAGTCAAACTCAGAGGTTAAATAGTTGTATATGTAAATTTGAGTATATCGCTCAACTAAACTAAATTAAGTTTAATATACGTGAATCATAGTAAATATTTCAAATTTGAAAATTTTTGAAGTTAATATCGTTAAACGACTAACTGTCACCTCTCGAGTGCAAAGGGTTAATCGTTTTGAAGTTGAAAGGCGACTGTTCATATTTGAAAGTTTTCAAGGATTAAGGGTTGAAGTAACTTACGCTACAATTCCTTTAACTTGGACAAGTAATATTGTGTTAGCGATTCTTACAAAACTCTTCTAGATAGTAATGGTAGATCTATATTAGTTAATTGTCAAGTTATTATGTTAGCGATTATACAGAGAAAATAAAACAGAACACGACACCAGAGGTCTCAGACGATCGAATTGCACATCTCTAACATATTGAAATCTTGAAATACGGTTAATTGCAATTGGAAATTTATGAAAGTGGTATCATTCATTACTTCTATAATCCTAAATTAATAATAGTAAATTGATAATAGGAAAAAATTTTTAAATTACAATTTTTATTTCGTTAAGATATAATAACCAATTATAAACTGCACGAATTAATTAGTAA
>JAOPTO010000366.1:0-10831 GCA_033822845.1 Tetrapedia diversipes | reverse complement strand
TGACGAAGAAATCAAATTGAAAATTATGTTTAAAAAATATCTGGTACAAGGGATGCAAATTGTAATAATTACAGTAAAAATCACAGAAAATTTCCAAAGGTGTAGGTATACTTATTTTTGACGAAGAAATCAAATTGAAAAATATATTTAAAAAATTCCTGGTACAAGGGATGCAAACTGTAATGATTACAGTAAAAATTACAGTAAATTTCCAAAGGTGTAGGTATACTTATTTGTGACGAAGAAATCAAATTGAAAATTATGTTTAAAAAATTCCTGGTACAAGGGATGCAAACTGTAATAATTACAGCAAAAATCACAGAAAATTTCCAAAAGTGTAGGTATATTTATTTTTGACGAAGAAATCAAATTGAAAATTATATTTAAACAATACCTGGTACAAGGGATGCAAATTGTAATGATTATAATAGTAATCACAGTAAATTTCCAAAGGTGTAGGTAAACTTATTTGTGACAAAGAAATCAAATTGAAAATTATGTTTAAAAAATTTCTGGTACAAGGGATGGAAACTGTAATAATTATAATAAAAATTGTAGTAAATTTCCAAAGGTGTAGGTATACTTATTTGTGACGAAGAAATGAAATTGAGAATTATATTTAAAAAATACCTGGTACAAGGGATGCAAACTGTAATGATTACAGTAAAAATTACATTAAATTTTCAAAGGTGTAGGTATCACAATAAATTTACGAGATTTCCATAAAAAATTACGAATTGATCATTTAGACAGATCTCGGTACTTATAGTGTTAAGATCAAGGAATCAACGAAAGTGATTAAGTTTACGTATAAAAAATAGTACGATAAGCAAAATTTGTATTCTATGCTAATCAATAAACAGTATTATGCCAAGGGCGATCAAAGTTTTGATCGATGGTATATTTTCTAACTTTACTTCATTTTCAAATCCAAAAAAACTAAATTTAAAATTGACGATTCTTAATAATATGATAATAGAAAGATTATAAACCAGTTAGACATATTATAATATTCTAAATTTGCTCTAAATACTATTATGAATTTATGTTTTGTAGATCAATAAATTGCACGAGAATTTCTTTTACCTTTTCAGATAGAACTAGGGCGACGATATTTGAATGAAAAGTCTCATCCCTTTTTTTTTATGGTATGCATAAAAAATGGATTTCGCAACCGTTACAGTTTTAACTTTCTCCCATTTCCTCTTTTGGTTTCTGCACCACTGTGTGTCAGCCGTGAATCAACCCCCAACCCTTTACCATGTCGAAGCTAGCAGGAACTCAGTCGCCAGGTACATTTCTGGTCAAAAGTTTGCAACCATTGTCCTAGGCAAAAGCAGAACGTTTAAAGTGGTTTTATGTTGAAGAAAAATTCAGTAAAATGTCTAATAAAATAGAAGTTAAGCTAAGTAGAATAATTCTAATAAAATATAGAAAACACAACAAATTAATTATTAATAATTACAGTGCAAAATAAAATTAGTTATAAATTTTTAATAAATTGAGAGATAATCTTAAACTTTTGACTTGTAGTGTACATTCCCGTTTGAAAGTCTGGAGGTGTGATCTATTACAGACTTATAAATTCATAGAGAGTTCTCTTAGCTATTATGGCTTTTAATATACCATAACTTTTAATAACTGCTTTTCTTCATTACTAGGCCATATTATAGCTGTAACCTATAATACTTACAGTTCGTCTCAAAAGTATTCAGCATCTTATGTATTTTAGCGAATTTTGTATAAAATTATAAGTTTGTAAATAAGAAATAGTACAAATTTGAAAATTGTAATAATATAAACTAATAAATGTTCATTAAGAACAAATTTTGTTTCAATTTTTTGCAAATCTGTGATTCTACACAAAGGTGTCTCAATATGTACTTTTGAAACTACCTGTACAATTGCATATAATTTTTCAGTTAAAAACAAAAACACATATATTACACTTATTTTTATTTTGAATAATTTATAATTACTAAACTACAGTTTAGTGTTTCGTAAATTTTTCTTCTAATCAAATATGTTCCATGTTTCAAAGAGGTTGAGCACCACTGACCTAACCTCTTGCCGTAACTAAAAAGGAAGTTTATCTTTTTCAACACTTTGCTTCTTTTTACGAGTCAGAAGCTCTTCTGCCTGATAAAAGAATGCTTTCAACGTGCAAAGTGAAAAAGTAGAAGCTAACGAAGCTGTCATCGACAGTCAGCGATTAACGTTCATCGTAAATGCGTCGCGATGAAAACTTGATCGATCCTCGACAAGCGAGATTCCATTTTTTTTTTTTTATAAGTTGCCAGCTCCCACGGAAATAGCGTCGCGACGGCACAGATCGGGCGTCGACCACCAGGCTTGTTCTTAACCAATAAATTATACCTTGTTTTCTGGTACACGTAGAGAGGAACAACAGAAATTCGTCATTTCTTGAAATTTCTCGTGGCCATTTATCAATACCGTTCGCGTGAGACTAATATTTCATTAGAAACGTTAATGGTTCGAAGAAGAACGATTAATAGCATTAACTTTTAGAATTTTTCAAAATTCTGCTCCCTTGCTTTTTGAAAATGTTCATATAAAAACTTACAGGTTCACGTTATAAGAATAGAAAAATTCGTAGTTATTTAACTACTGATTGTTCAGTACAATAACTCTTCATATTCGAAAATTTGCAAAACTATGAGATCATTTCACCATTGTGAATTGCACTTTTAAATGACAGATAAATTGCTTTAAATCAAATTCAAAATCCAATTCCTGTCGAGTTTCCCACCCTAGCCTCGAATCGACTAAAAAAAAAAAAATAACGGTTAGACTGTCCCTTTTCATTCACCGGTACCGGAATCTTCGCCCCCTTGTCCGTCCTCCTCAATTAACCTTGTCAAAAACACGCGTCGAACCAGTCCAACAAGACCACCCCCTTTCTCGAACCTTCGGGTCTCATGGCTGGCGAGGGAAATGAAATTTCCTAGGGAACAAACGGAAAAAACGAGGGTTGCGAAACGAAGAACTAGGTTCTGGTAAGTATATTGGTGCACGCTTTATTGACGAATGTTCTGTACGTTTAATTGTCGCAGACCTATCTCCACCATATCTTGGAATTGCTTTGGCGAAAAGAGCGTTATCCGAAAGATCTGATGAATAATAAGAGTTTAGGCGATAGATTTGTTTGTGTTTAGGTTATATAGACAAGGAGAAGAATGTATATTCGTTAGGTGTGGATAGCTAAATGGTCAAAGCGGTTGCCTAGAAATTGTGGAAGGTTCTGGGTTCAAATCTCGGTCTAGACATAAAATTCAATTGGTCGAATTCTTTTTCTTCTTATATTCTTATCCGGATATTCGAGTACTCAAAGTATTCATTAAAGATCGAAATTGGATTCAAGATGTAGGTTTCAGATATCCAGGATATTCGAGTATCCGAAATACTCATTGCAGCTCGAATTTGAACTCGAAATTCGAATTTGAGTGTATGAATATCTGACTACTCAAAATACTTATTACAAACTAGAATTTGGATTCGAAATCCAGGTTTGAGTATACAGATTTCTGGACTTAGATCTCTGAGTGTTCGAATATTCGGATCTAGATCTAAATTAAAAACAGAGATTCGATTCTAAATATTTAAAAGAGTCGCGTACATAGGTGTGGCCTCTTTAAATTCGAGTACTTTGTATATGCCTTAATTAGAAATTAATACTCATATTACTCATATTGCTTCAAATAAAATAAAAGAGGTTAAATTCAAGTTTGGAAATACCTATGATAAAATGCTTATCAGAGTTTAACTTTTGAATGGTAAAATTTGAGTACTTGGGTCAAAATAACCCTGCATCCAGCTTGTGAGGGTTAACTGAAAAAGGTCTGGGTAAATATTGACTTTAGGAGAGTCAGCTCCAATGACTTTGACCCTTGCATATGTTATCAACAACATCCTCCTGAGCAACCCTTAAGCAGTTTTATCCGTCGCTCATTATTCGTTGAAAAGATATAAACAAAAAATGTTTGAAAAGTTGTAGTACATATTTTCAGCAGAATTTCCACTTATGAAATGAATATAATGAATTATCATTTATTGAAAGAAGGTTAGGTTCTGGGTAGATCGTAGAATTTTATTGCAATTAAGAACAATTAAGAAACTTATTAAATACTGATGATTATGTGTTCTATATTTATTAATAGCGATGATTATGTGTTCTATATTTATTAATACTGATGATTATGTGTTCTATATTTATTAATACTGATGATGATGATGTTTCTCATATATACAGTTATTCACAAGATAGATAGAATGATTAAACTGTATTTTCTATCAAATGCAACTTCAATTTTAATATTTACGTATTCTTCTGATAAATATTCCTTATTATAATTCCTAAACTTTTCAGTTGATTATTGTAATTTTTAATGAGCCACTGTATCACGATTAAATAAAAAATACAATACAAGAAAGTATTCGATCAATTTTTTGAATCGCTGTGTTTACGAAGTGCTTGAAAACAGTCTCTTCAGAACGTGAAAAAGGACTCACAAATACTTCAACGTTTGAGAGAATCGAATTTCGTAAAAGTGGTGCTCGAGCTCTGAGAGATCGTGGCAGCGTGATCTCGCTCGAGTTTAATATTGTAAACAAAAGGCGATCGTGGGTTTAACTTCGGGTCAAAGTACCCGTAAAAATTTCGAACGTACTTGAAAGTTGAGGTTCGATTACGCTTGAAAGTGCTGCTTATACTTTTTCAAGTACTTACAAACAGTTCGAGCTATCTCGTTGAGATTCGAGTTTACTTCAAGCTATTGTTTTTCCTCTTCAAAGTACTTCGAGCCTCAAACTTAATCTTTCTTCTCTGTTCTTCTTTTATTAGTGGCAATTATTTTACTGTTGTAAAGTAGTTCATTCAGTTCATCTGTACTCCTGTTTTTTTTACAATACTTATTACTTTATAATGAAAAATTCAAATAAATTTAAAGCACTATTTTGATCAAACCTATAATTATTTTACTATTATAAAGTAGTTTATTTTGTTTATTTATAATTCTGTTATTTCACAATATTTATTACAAGAAAAATTCAGATAGATTTAAGCCACTATTTTCATGAAACCTACAATTATTTTATTATTGTAAAGTAGTTAATTCTGTTTATTTATACTTCTATTATTTTACAATACTTATTACTTTATTATGAAAAATCACAGATATATTTAAGACACTATTTTGATCAAATCTAAAATTATTTTATTATTGTAAAGTACTTAATACTTTACTTTAATAAAAAAATTCAAATAGATTTAAAACACTATTTTGATCAAACCTACAATTATTTTACTATTATAAAATAGTTTATTCTGTTCATTTGTGTTTCTGTTATTTTACAATACTTATTACTTTATTATAAAAAATTCAAATAGATTTAAAGCACTATTTTGATCAAATCTACAATTATTTTATTATTGTAAAGTAGTTCGTTTTGTTCACTTATACTTTTATTATTTTACAATACTTATTACTTTGTTATGAAAAATCCAGATATATCTAAGGCACTGTTTATTTATAATTCTGTTATTTTACAATATTTATTACATGAAAAATTCAAATAGACTTAAGACACTATTCTGATCAAACCTACAATTATTTTACTATTGTAAAGTAGTCCATTTTGTTCGTTTATATTTCTGTTATTTTACGATATTTATTACACGAGAAATTCACATAGACTTAAGACACTATTTTGATCAAACCTATAATTTTGAATTTACGCAACCCTCGGAACCAACCGCTGCGTTAGTATCTTAAATCTTTAAAAAAAAAAAGCCGTAAACATTTATTCGCAAACCTCGATAAACTTCTTTCTGGTCACGTGGTTTATTTAAGAATAAAAAAAAAAAAAAGTAAAAGGAAGAAAACACCCTAACTTTAATCTCGAAGAAGAAATAAACCTGAGCGTTTTAATTTATATTTCCGATATATGTTTTCCCTCGAAAACTGTTAGCTTCGATTGGACCGCAACAGTGGTGTATCGAGGTCTTTAACGGATCGAGAAATTGACCATAATTTATCCGGTTCTCTCGCGCAGCGTGGGGTGAAAAAGAATCGTGTAGCTGAAAAACGCGAAACACGACCAGCACCCCTCGCTGCGGGGCGAATAAATTTCCGAACGAAGGTTACATTCTTCGTGAATGAAATGAAAGGGAAGACGTATGCGCATTCCTAAAACCACCATTCGTAAGCCAAACAGACGGGGTATTAATAGGCGGGAAAGAAAACAGTGAAAATTTTCAGCGACTGGTGTTCGACAATCGTTGAACAGCTGACAGTCCAGAAATACATTTTTTTCTGTCGCGAATCTCTGCCGGCCTGCTCGTTAGTACCTTGTAACTAGAACAAAATTTGCCTATTTTTCAATATTCTTGCAAATATAAATAGAAATGAAAAATACACCAGCCACGAATTAAATTGAACTCAACAGTTGTACAGTATGAGCAAAAATTAGGAAAAAATAAGTTGAATTCACAAATTAATAGTGCTGAATATTAATTACAAGTGTGTATAAAATATAGATTTAATACAGCTTTCTGCAGAATTCTTTTTTTTGAGGAAAACTAATTTATTTGGTAGTAGATAGTTAATAATATTAATCAATATTTTTTATGATAAAGAATATTAATATTATACTGATTAATTTGTCTTAAATAAGGGAATATTTTTAATAATTTTTAATATTATAGTATTGGTACAGCTTACTGCAGAATTATTTAAAAAAAAAACAAACTAATTTTTATGTCTCGTAGATAATTAATTATAAATAATAATCAAAACTTGTTATGGTAAAAATTATTAATATTATACTGATTAATTTGTATTAAGTGAGGGAATATTTTCAATAATTTCAAATATAGTTTTGATGCAGCTTTCTGCAAAATTTTTTTTTTTAAGAAAAATTAATTTATTTATTGGTAGGTAGTTAATAATATTAATCAACATTGTTCATAGTAAACATTATTAATATTGTACTGATTAATTTGTCTTAAATATATTTGTCTTAAGAGAGGGAATATTTTCAATAATTTCGAATATAGAATTATTTCATGTTTCTTTTAATAAAGTAGACCAGTTTTTTTATATTTTTCCATTATTCTACTTTCTGAATAAAAAGGACAATGCACTTTGTACCGATAATTTTATTTCTATTCAGATACATTTAGAGCCCCATTTTATCAGACTTAAAATGTTATATTTGCATAATGTTTGAAGCTAAAAAATTGCAAAGGTCCACGTTTGTTTTTTAACGAACCTTATTTAATGAAATTCTACATTTTACCTTGACAGTATCAAACTTTCAGTGACGAGGAAATATTATCAAACGATAGAAAATTTCCTACACGCTGTACCAAATTAATCACTTCATAAACGTTGAAATAAACACAATGGCTTTGCGGCCACAGTACATGAAAATAAATAAATTTTCGTTTGTTTTGAGTAGCCCACCTACTCGCCCCAAAATATTCCTACGGTCGCCTGCGTTAAAAGAGGAGAGATTAAAACACGTTTCTACAGCGAGACACGTTAGAGGAACGAAATCGTTCGGTCGACACGATTTTTACAGCTCCACGCCTCGCCGTCCCTCGTGTGTCAATCTCCCGCTGTCGAATCTCGATCGTTCCGCGTCGTAAATACGAGCCATATGATCGCCAACCGTCTCTGAATCATCGCCGCAGAAAATATCCTCGACCCAAAGGAGCCAATAGCACCGTATTTTCTCTTACCTTCGAAAAAATCCCGCAAAATCCAGCTCCCTTCATAGAACGTTTCTCACGGAAACCCATCTTCAAGTCACACACACACACACACACACCCACACACACACAAACACACACACGTATGAAAGAAAAAAAAAAGCAACGTCCGCGAACCTTCTTCTTCTCCTGTTTCGTCTACTAAAAACACAAAGGTCGCTTTGAGCACGTGCAAGAAAAAGAAAAAACTCGTCCAACGGACAACCTCCTCTGGATACGCGACAAGACGAGGACACCGCACGCGACACACATTCACTGAACGCGAGGAGAGAAGGAGAGAAAGCGAGCGTAGGATGGAAAACGATGAACCAGGGGACAACAGAGAGGGATGGAGGTAGGAGGTAGCAAAAAACACGCAGGAGTGGACCAGCTCGAAGCAACACAATGCCTTTTTCATCCTTCTTTCGCTTGCACCTCACTAACGACCAGGAGCACGCGCTGCCCAACCTTGTTGCTCGCTTTTTTGCTCGCTTTTTTGTCCCTCGACGCGCTGCTCCCTCGTCGAGCCCGCGCCTTCGCCCTCCACCCCGCTCCTCCTACCACGCGACCCCCCCACCACCATTTTTTCTACACTGGTACAACCGGCAGCCAGGAAGCTCTTTCGCGCGACGTACCTCTTTCTCGTTCTGCTTTCTCCTTTCTCCCTTTCTCTCGTTGCTTCTTCTCATCGACACACCAGCCCTTTTTGTTCACCTCCTTCTTGCACCTTCTCTCGCGACACCTCCTCTCCTTTTTCTTCCTCCTCTTCCTTTTCCTTTTCCTCCTCCTCTTCCTTTTCCTTTTCCTCCTCCTCCTCGTCCTCCTGTTCCTCTTCGGTTTGCCTCTTCTCGCGGCCACGGCCGTGCGGAATTCGAACCGGGGTTCGATTTGGCGGCACCCGGTTTGAGCTGGTCGGCATAACTGCGCTCGAGTAGACCACTCGTTCCCGGACTCGTGGCCTCTCGTCTCCTCTCTCTCCTTCTCGTGCTCGAGCTAGCCACCTCTCGAGCCGTTTCCTCGTCGCTCCTCCCTCTCTTTCGCGCCGTCGTTCGTCGATCTTCCACGGTCGAGAGGACCGTGTCGCTGGCTGTGTTGGACAGCGACGGGTTCGAGGTGGTTCGAATCGGTTTCAGCAGGGAACAGAAGCGTTCGGGGAGGTTCTGTTACTTTTAAACTAGATTGCCGGATGCTGGGTATATACCTATTTTACCTGAAATGAGGCAATTTGACTCAAACGTGAAAATTGAAGTTTAAAAAAAAAATAAAACTTTACTTTTAAAGAAGTTTGTTCAAAACAATTTTTACATATGTATGCTGTTTTTAAAATACATTTTTCGCGGATTTTTTATTATATTTAGCACGAACACCTTTATTTTGGTTCCTTTCACATGATACTTGAACTTGAGAAAATCACAAGTTAGTCAAATTGACTCACTCTGGTAATTTAGTGTAAAGCATGGATATTTTGGACAGTACTTGGATATTTTGTTTTGTAGACTTGATAATTGGAAGTAAACCTCGTTAGGAAGATATTCTTATTTGGTAATTGGATAATTAGAGATAGAACTGGTTGCGAGAAATTTAGGAGGGATTCTGAAAGGAATCTAGCATTCATTATTTTACTTAAACCTTTGCACTTGAAATGCCAATGCTATCGACATAAATATTAGTTTTGACAATTTGAATTGAAAGAAGCTTTGAAATATAGAATTAGGTAAAACCTGTGACCTAATGGATCATAACCCTAATGTCCCTCTCTTTTATGCTAACGAAAAATATAAATTAAGATTATTGTAACATATTAGTACAACAAAATATTAAAATATTTATCTCGAGTACTTTCTGTGATATTTACACCAACTCCAACCTAACACAAACATAATGTTACAGTAATGATTTCAAACTTTTGGCCGGTAATATACATCATCCCTATTAATAGTTACTTTTATTATATTCAATAATTTAATAAAAAAAGAAATTAGTGAAAAAGCATTAAATAGAACATTATCTTATATAATAGACAAATTAATTCCCACTTTCAAATAAACCAGCAGATAATTAGTTTAAACAACCTTAACTCAAATAGAATGAACCACCGTTTGAATATTAATAGGCTATTCTCATAGAAAAATAAATAAGTAGCCATTTTTCAAATATTTTGCTCGGTTTCCTTGCTCGCTTCTGCTTTAAATCCTCGAATCTAGGTTTCCGTGATAGTCACCAGCTCCTTTCCGGTGTCAATCCAATCGGTTCCATCGCTATCCTCACCCTAACCTCGGCCCTCGTTCCTCCCGCAGGAACTCCCTCGGTTTTCCCTCCTCTTCCGCTCCAACCCCCCGCACCCCCTTCGCCCTGTTTTCTCTTTCGTAAACAGTTCTCGCCGACGGATCCCGATTTTCTCCGCCACCTTCTTCTTTTTCTTCCGTTTTCACCCCTCCGCCTCGCTGTTATTCCTCCCCACCCTCACAGGCGGTTTGTTCTTTCTCTTTCCGGCAACCTCCCCCCTCCCGTCCCCGACACCTTCAACACAGACGGGCATTCGTACACTAACCACGCTATCTCGTCGATCTAAAATTACCCTAGAAACGAGGAACGGCCGCGAGCGAGCTCTCGCGCGCGCACGCTCGTTTCCGCGCGACTCCGCGCGCTAGCACGCGCGCGTTGCGCTCTACCAGGTGGAGGATGGCTGGGTCATCGCCGTGGGGATCGATTTCGGGGTCGATGGATGGATCGACTCTGTTAAAGGCGGCCCTGCGTTGAGTTTCATGCAAGGTTTTTGTGTTTTTGAGATATATTGGATTTTGTGGTACAGTACGCGACAAAATGATAGCACAACATATGATTTTTAATGCAACACGAAATATTCGAGTTCCCACAAGATATGATTTTTTTTCTGGATGAAAGTACAGTAGCGGACAAAAGCTTGAGACCAAAGGATTAAAGAAAATAAATAAATAAATTAATTAATAAGAAATAACAATGTAAATAAAAATTGTATTGACAATAAAAGTGAATAGATAAACAATATTTGCGAATCATAAAATTATGTTTTACATTGTC
>JAOPTO010000364.1:0-10000 GCA_033822845.1 Tetrapedia diversipes | reverse complement strand
ATCAAAAATCTAAAAATTTCAAGGGGCACTGCGCCCTCTTGGCACGACACTGAGTCTGAGGGGCACCGCTCCCTGATGATACGGCCCTGACCGCCGAGCCAAGATGGCCGACCTCCCGACCACGTGGCGATAAAATCACTTTTTAATTAATATTGTCGCTATTTCTTAACCGATTTCAGTCTTATTAGTCTTAAAATGCTCAGAAAAATTTTCTGTACACGCACATATATGACACCTCTTGCCGGAAATAGTTTTTCGACGCACAAAAGGAATCACGCCACAATACGACACGTGCACGTGGTAAATGTTTCGATCACTTATATCTACACTATCTCACCGAATTTTGGCACAATTTTTCGCACACAGATGCAGATCCATTAGCACTAAATACTGATCACTAATTCAGAATTCTTCGCTCACTTTTTCCGCACGAAATTACATATCAGTCGCGGAGCGATACGGGCATGTGCGCACGGGTCGCCGCCATGTTGGACACTAGTAGATAGGGACATCATCATCATCATCATTTCAACCTCAGCTATGCAGCAATCGAGCTCTCGCTCATGGCTGCCTTGGTTCTATTCTGTTCGTTTGTTTCTCGTTTAATAGCTGAGTTCTCCTCGTTGAGCCAATATACTCCTTGAGCATTGATTGACGATGTATTTCATCATGATGGTATGATTTTCTTAAGGGTCTCTTAGCCACCGGGTCCCTCAGCCAACAGAGTTCGCCGGTGTTTCCGTCCCTAGCCACGAGGAGGCGGACCCACTTCTACTTCGTTCATTCTCTCTTTCAATATACTTACTCCGTTCCAGAATTATATTCTTGGCAACGGAGTTAAACTTTTCAAATGCCGATTTCGTGTTTATAAGGCGTGTCTTGTATTCTGTCCACTGGGGCCTCTGATCACCTCTGATACTTTCGTACAGAGGGCAGCTCCCCAGAATATGGTCCACAGTTTCCTCGCAGTCGTTGCACAGCGGACACTTACTCGTGGTGGCGGCTTTCCTCTTATAGAGGGATGCATTGAATGGTCCATAGCCGGTAATGAAGTACACACAGTGTCTTCCCGGCCAGAACCATCTATTTTCGGACTTAAAATCCACCAGTGGGATAAACTCGTAGGTCATACGACCGTGAGAGTTGTTATCCCACCTCTCTTGCCATTTTTCTCTAACCACTCGGTCAATTGTTCGATATTCTTCTTTAAGAATCTCGAGTGTTAGTTCATTTCGTTTCTCATAGGCATATCCCTCCCATTGTACCGACAAGTTCTTGCGAACTCGCGTACAAAGCCCTCTTTTTACAATTTCTAAGTCAATTGGAAGGACTCCAGCGATGACCTGCATCGCTGAAGTGGAGGTCGTTCTGCAAGCCTTCGTCTGTATCAGCAAGATAGCTCTTTGAGCGGCAGTAATGTGTCTTGAGACATGCGGTTTGTTGGCTTTTTCCAGCCACGCTGTGGCACCATATGTAACAATTGGCAGGAATACTGCCTTATATAGTATATTTATTATACTAGCCTTTATGCCCCATTCCTCGTGGGCGACTCGTCTTAGAGTCAATATATATTGCACCACTTTATTTCTGACATGCTTTGCATGCTCAATGAAATTCATTTGCCTGTCTATTATGACACCAAGATACTTGGTGTAGTCAACGTATTTAATATTTTTGTTGCCCAATTTTAAAATTGGCTGTCTATCAGTGTGAAACTTGCCCTTTAGCATCATTGCACAAGTCTTATCGAGGGATAACCTCAGCTTGTGCAATGTGCACCATTCGTTGAGTATACTCAGCACTTTCGTTCCCTTAATTTCAAGCGCAGCTCGTGAATTGGCCTTGACCAGCAAGACCAAATCATCGGCATACGCTATTGTCTCTACTTCGCTTGCAGCGAAGTTTTTGTCAATTTCGTGCAGCAGCACGTCCATGCACCAGCACCACGCCACTGGTCCAATAATGGATCCCTGTGGGCAGCCCTTTCTCATTGTACTGGCGATGCGTTCGGCGTTCGAGTTCGAGTAGATAAACATCTTTCTCCTCTTAAAGTAAGAGTCTATCAGTCGAATAATCGTGCTGCTGCATTCTGCTTGGATTAGTCTTTTGACTATGGCGGGCCACCATAGATTGTCAAAGGCCCCCTCTATGTCCATAAAGAGGGCCAGAATATATTTCTTATCGGGGTTTATGGCCCCTTCTCGAAGTTTAAGAAGGGCGTCCTCAGTGGAACAACCCTTCTTGAATCCAAATTGACAATTATGGGCTAGGCCCTTGTCAATATATTGCTCTTGGATTCGGTTGACGATTATCCTCTCAAAGACCTTCCCAAGCACTGAGAGGAGAGCGATCGGCCGGTAGGAACTCGTTTTCATCCTGTCACGATTTTTGTCTTTTAGGATCAGTCGCAGGCGAGCCTGCTTCCAAATCCTTGGAAAGGTAGCGTTCGATAGGCAGTTGTTGTACAACGCCTGTAGTACTTCCCCGTTGCACTTGTTGAGGTGCTTCAGAATTTCTGACTTGACCTGGTCAAGGCCTGGGGCTTTCTTGTTCTTACACTTTCCGACGGCTTCGTCGATTTCTTGTCGACTTATAGGGCGTTCGAGATTGTAATTCCTGTAAAGTGCATTTTGCTGCTTTATCTCCAGATGTACCCCAACATCTGGAGAGCAAATACCGTCTTGAGGAACGACCTGACTCAGCAGTTGCTCCATTGTCTCCCTCCAGGTTAGGGTGAAATCTCCGTTCGCCTTCTTCACTGACGAGACCGGCTCGTCAGGAGTTAGCTTGTCGCGGCAGATTTTGTATACGATTCCCCAGGGATCCCTATTGCCCTCTTCGAGGACAAAGTTCTTCCAGGAGTCTCGCTTATGTTTACGGATCTCAGAGGTGTACTTGTTCCTAGCTGTTCGATATTTCTCTTGAACGTTTTCGACCTCGTCATTAATCCTTAACCTCCTAACCCGGGTAAGTTCTTTCTTACAACGGTTAGCAATCTTTCGAAGGGTGGACAGTTCCTCACTCCACCAGGGAACCCTGATGGGTGGTTTTCGATTCAAAGGTATTGCTTTGTCGCAGCTCGTTCGAATTGCACTTTTCAGGGACCTTGCAGCCGTGTCAGGGGTGCTGGTCGTTAGGCGTTCTAAGAAGTCGTCGTCGAGTGTTTCCTCGTGACAGGCCTTCAGATAGTTCCAATCGGCCTTTTTCAGGTTGTAACCAGACTTTTCACTTCGTCTGGCTACTACACCTGGTTTTACGGACATGAGCTTGATTTCGATAAGACTGTGGTCGCTCACGTCACAGTCTTCTGATACGCTCCATTCTATGGGCCTCCCCAGCAAGCTGGGGGTGATCAATGTCAAATCTATATTCGATTCGCCTCTGCTTGTGACAAAGGTCGGTCTGGCGTTCAATTGATTTAAGACATGTAGGTTGTTGACGCAGAGGAATTCTTCAAGAACCTTTCCCCTGTCGTCGGTAGCGTTCGAGTGCCATAGAATGGATTTCGCATTGGCATCAATTGTCATTATTATGTTCTTGCCTCTCAACCTGTTTAATAGAGCTTCAACCTTCTCGAGGATCGGCTCTATCGCAAGTGAATATTGGCAATAGGCATTAATAATGTAAATTTCATCAAGCCCAGGTTTGATGCAAAAGCACATAACATGTGCTGTGTCTTCAAGTCCTACTTGAAAGACCTCGAGATTTTTGTCTGCTACTACAGCTGCAACCCAAGGGTTCTTGCAGCTCGGCTGCAGTATTGTCATTCGACTCGAATAACCCTTGACCCTGCCTTTGAAGGCATACGGCTCCTGAAGGCAGAGTACTTGAATAGTTCCTTCCTCTAGCTTCTTCATGAGGTTGGACGCTGCAGCAGCAGACCTCTGGGCGTTGATTTGTGCGAGCGCGATCATCACGGGCATAGCCTAGATCTATACAGCTCGACTTGACGGACATAGACCGGGCAGGTCTTAGACGTGACCAAATGGTCAGTCTTTTCTTTCTTTGCCCTCGTGCAGTTTATGCACTTGGGCTTCTTCGATTTGCAGTCACCTTTTAGGTGACCGCTCTCACCACATTTCTCGCATGTGGCCTTTTCGGCCTTACATGCTTTCGCAACATGACCGTAACCATGGCACTTAAAGCACCTGGTTACGTTTATATATTCTCTGACTCTATATGCGCTCCAATACATATAAGCCTTGCCCTTGGAGACCAGCTCCATAAATTCTGGTCGTGGGACTTCCACGATCCAGTTCTTAGTTTTGCTTTTCGTAATGAAGCTGTGCCTGAAGTGGACGGCTTCGGCAAGCTTCTTTATTTCGGCCTCACTTTTTGTTGGGAAGTTCTTCGTAAGAAGATCCTCCTTTAGATCATCGGCGCTATATTCTGAGTCCACATCGTAAATGATTACGCTGGGACTCAGCTTCTTGGGCTCCTCTACTCGGAGCCCAGCTTTGGCCAGCGAGGAACGCTTGATAATTTCAGCGTCCTCTTTGCTGCCAAGTTCTATTATCACGCCTTTCGAGCGCATCTGCCTTATGGATTTAATTTTCAGCTTGGACCTCTGGGGCCCAAGCTCCTTCGTTAGAGATTTCTTGATCTCTTCGCTCGTTCTCTTGTCGCTGTCCTTACTGGGGCGGATCAGTAGGACATCCGACCTTTCCTTCCTCGTAGCTTTCGCTACTGCTACCAAGGGGGCTGCTACCCTTGTAGGAGCGCTTCCTGCAGCGCATGCTTTCGCATACGACTGCGGCACCGGCGGATGTGCCTTTATGGCAACATTTTGAGCTTTTAGCTTCTCGTTCTCGATGACGAGTTCGAGAAGCTTTTTCTCCATCTGGCCCCATTTGGCCATCACAGTCTTTATTGTGGCTAAGTTCGTCTTGCTTCCTTCGCTCAGTAGAGCGGATTCGAGGTCTGACCTCATTTTTCTGATTTCGTCGAGGTGAGAGCCGCCACAGCTCTCCACCTCCATTTCTGACTCTACGGAGTCTGATTGCATCACTGGGGGAGTGGTCCCCCTCAGCCTTTTTCTCTTTGGCGCACTGGTGGACGCCTTCCTCGTCGCACCAGCACTCTTTAGTGACTCATCATCAGAGGAGCTGGTAGTGGTCAGCTCCTCTGTTTTCTCGTGTTTGGTTGTTTTAGGTTTAAGTGTAATCATAATAAAGGGTTGGGCCCATTTCAACACGCGTGCATCCACGGGCCCCAAAAGCAACGTTTGAAAGGAGGTCCGTCTGGGCAGAGCAACGTTACCCAGATAAGCCAATATACCACCGGGGATTGGCAGGTTCCCGGGGACCGGACGCTAGTTACAGATGCACCCATCTGCACACGCTACGGCGCCTAGTCCGTCTCGTGCCTCGTCGCCGCGCCCGCTCAGCTTAAGGTTAGGGATTCTTTTATAGAGGCGCTCATCCTCGCGGTTCAGCCAGCTAAGGCAAGACCCCCGCTCCTGCGAAACATGACCACAGGTTTACGGTGTGTGTGTGACTCAAGTTACCCCGGGTTCGTTAGGCCCGTACTGCAACACCAAAGCACTGTCATGCGACAGCCAGTGTGTCAGCAGCCCCTGAGGTTTTTCGTGTCTCTTTCGGGGAATCCCATTTCATTTTATTCGTGTACATTTTCAATCCCTTCATAGCTGCTCCCTTTTTGAGTTGCATCCAATGATTTCCTTTCATTATTTCATCGTGGTGGTCCCCGTCCACCGGTTCGACGATACCTCTCGCCATTTTGACATTTTACGCATTTGTATATTATATTCACTTCCACGCTGAAACAGTTTCTCGTTAAAATAAAGCACGTATCCAGCATGCTGAACAATATTTTAACGAGCCAAGCGCGTATTCGAAGTGCACGCTGAACGTATCTAAATAAACGGGACAAACTCTTTGTGAAAGTTTCGTATCGCCCTCCTTCTAGTCGCACAAACGCGCCTCAAGAAGAATACAGTGCAACTTTAGCAAAGTATAAATCTATCGTACACAATTTGTACGCCCAACGTGTATCAAAATATATATAACGTTATAAAACGTTTGTAAAATCGTCCGATCGCTCGGTTCGAAGAGTTGATGCTCAGTTAGTACAAGTACACACACCGAAACGTGCATACAGGTAGCCAACATCCCAAAGGGACGCTTTTCCCACATATGGGCCATTCGGTCATAGACACCGACCCGTGGCAATGCTGTGCAGAGAAGTAGATAGGGACAGAGGGAATCTCGTTAATCCATTCATGCGCGTCACTAATTAGATGACGAGGCATTTGGCTATTTTTTTTTTTTTTTTTTTTTTTTTTTTTTCAGGAGGGGAAATGCGTTTAAGCACACCCGCGGATGGACGGCGGGTAGTGTGGGACTCACGCTATACGTACTACCCACTAAAACCCCTCCTCCGTCTTATGCCTACTTGTCAGGAGGCAGCACCGAAAAATCCCCCTTTCCGGGTGCTTAGCCTACGCCAGCCCGGTCAAACCGCATAGTTGTTCGGCGGTTGAAGATGTTGAATGCAGCTACTCCACCTATTAGCACACGCGACGAAACCACTTTGATGTCCCGCTTGTTCATCAATCGAGCGTCCACTAGTGTCTTGACCGACTTCGCGCTCCTTAGCCCCCTCCACGACAGTGTAGCAGAGAAAAACCCAACCTCCTCCGTGCCGCTGCTAGACACAACTGCACGTCGGAAGCTGGCGTTATCAGAGTAGTACCGAACCTTACGTTTGTGCGCAAGATCCAGCACCGTCTGTTCACTGACTACCTGTGCATCGAGGACCATGCATTTACCGTCTTTGATCGCGAGTAGGTCTGGTTTTCTCACTCCCTCATCAGTTCGAAAGTTCGGCTCGCGTGATACCCGGAAACCCTTCTGCTCTAAACCCCGCGCCAGGTACGCCACCACCGCATCATGCCGCTTAATACGAACATCATGCGTGCGGTGGCAACCCTGGAGTACGTGGTTGAGCGTCTCCGGGACCCCGCAACCAGCCCTGCAGAGCCTATCCCGTCTTCGTCCCCGTGATGTTCGGGACTTCGTAGGTAGGGCATTAATCCGCAACTTGCAGGATTGGACAAAGTCCTTTCCCGACAAGAAGCGGGTGCCCTCCGCTATCCATCGATTCTGCCCCGGGACCCTCTTCGACTCTTTCAGCGCTCCGCCGTCGACACTACCATGAAGAGCTTTCGCCCACCGGCGCGCCTCCTTCACCGGAGTGTCCACGACCTCGCCGTGATCAAAGAGACGCTGGCGCGTTTTCTCGATCTCGAGCCGAAGATAATCCCCAGGCCGAGCGATGGCAGCATCAGAAGACAGGGATACTCCGTTGAGGCGGTTAAGCCTAATGCGTGGTATGCTCCACCGTAGTGAAGACAGACCAAGCCCTCCCGACTCGATGGTGGAATGGAAATAGGCCGTCGGTGTATCGGCCGGCAGACCTAGCCACTTTCTCGCCGCCACTCTCACTGCCCTGTCGCAACGCTTGAGTGCACCCAGCCTCACAGAACCCAACGATGCCGAATAATACAAGCTCGGCAACAGATATACCCGCAAAGCGAATAGTCTCTGCTGCGGCTTGAGGGGGGCATTAGATATTTTATTGATTCGAGCGACCAAATCGACTGCCGGGTCGGAACGCTGACGTCCTTCTGGAGTAAATGGTATTCCCAGATACTTCCAGCTGTCCGTCCGCTTCATCGCAACCAGCTTCTGCCCACCGAGGGTGAAGTTTCCTACATCAACAGTGGTCTTCTTCTGGTGCGGAACTGTTCCGATTGAGATGGTAAAAGACTTCCCGACATTAACAGACATGCCGCATGATGCCAGGAAGCCCTCCGCACAGTCGAGCAGTCGCTGAAGCCCCGTGGTCGTTGAGGCTGCGAGGATTAGGTCGTCAGCAAAGGCGGAAGCACCGATCTTCACACCACCGATATCAGCCCCGATGTCATTGGGGAGACTCTTAAGGAGTCTGTCCAGTACCATGTTAAAAATATATGGAGACATGGGATCTCCCTGCCTCACCCCATGCCTAGGATGGATATCATGTGACTGCCATCCATCCGAGACGATGGTCGTGAGAGCGTCGGAGTACACCGACTCCATATACTCAACCATGGCCCTGGGACAGCCCCTCGCCTCTAAGGTTTGAATTATCGAGCGGTGGGAAACGGTGTCAAACGCCTTCGCAACATCAACCGATGCGACGAACAGCGGCTTATGGCGAGTGTGTGCATGTCGCAGAATCAAGTCCAGCAAAAACACATTGTCCGCACACCCGTCCGTTGCACGAAAGACCCTCTGTCTCTCATCCAGTCGAATTAGTCGACCCATCCGTATAGCTAACACCTTGTGGAAACCTCGCACAAGGGTCGAAGCCACGGAAATGGGCCGATAATCCGATGGACTCGAAGGCAGCGGAGTCTTCGGAATAAGCACCGTCCTAGCGTCCCTCAGGTGGAGGGGTAATCTGCGACACCACATAATGAGGTTAAAGATCCTTCCCAGAACTTCAGGAGGTGTTCTGTGAAGAATCCTCGCAGTAAGGCCGTCAGGACCCGGTGCTGTCTTCCTCTCCGGTAACGCCTTTCGTATCTCGGCCGGATTGACAGGATCCCACAGAGAGGTGATGGTCTCCTCTCGCTCTGCCGGCGGTGGGCAACAAACGCGCGCATTCGTCATAATGGATTCCCAATAGGGAACCATAACCTCTTTCGAGAGTGTCTGGTTCGCCACGGGGCCATCCAATACGACATTAATACAGCGGCCAGGATCCCTACGCCAGAGCTTTTGGGCTCTACCGTAGTCAATCCTGCGCTGCTTGCGACGCGGAATTGGCACAGCCGGCTCATCACGACGACGACGTCGAACGGTATCCGTTTTCTGAGGTTGCGGAAAAACTTCCGCGAGATATACGGTCAGCTTCTCCAGGGTGCATTTCCGCTCGTCCAACCCAACCCGAGTGCAGATTTCATCAAGGCGGTCAGCCTTGAATCCATCGCACGCGAGCGGGGCGAGTCCACGGAAATACTCCAGGAGGGCCCGATCGCATTGCTCATCCTCATCGACGGCCCGCGCCGGCGCCGCCGCCGGGAGCTGGGATTCCTGCTTAATGCGTTCAACGTGCTGCGCAACGAGCACTCGGTAGCCCTGACGCCTCCGAATGCCCTTCACGGCTTCTAGCGTCCTGCCAGTCATAGACTCCATGATCGCTTGGTTGATGAACTTGACACCCTTCATGGAAAGTTCCGCCTCGCGCCGCGCCAGCAAGGATACCTCCTCCTCACTCCAAGGCACCTTGACTCCCACGGTGCGGTTCGCGTCATCATTCCAATCCGGGTGTTTAAACTTCAAGTGGACGCCGCGGCCAATTTTACTTTGAAACGACCTGGAACATCCAGGGTAACTGCATATGAATTGGACCGGCTGGGGAGGGGGAGTCCCCGAGCTCGGTCCCGGTTGGGGGGAATTTGTTGGTCGGGGGGTGTCAGTGGACACCACCCCAGTGTTAAGAGTCATCCGAGGCTTCTTGTTTTTACGTTCTGGACCAACATAATCTCGGCCCGGAGGGGCTGGCAACCCCTAGGGGCCACTATCGCCGTGCGCTATTCAGCACCCTATGTTGACTATCCTCAACATAAGGAGTTCCCAGCGGGACCTCGAGGAGGTAAGACGCACGACTTGGGACGGAGAGGCTGTGTAATGCGCGTCACATCCCCAGCAACCAGATCTCCAGAGCTGGTCTCGGATACTAGACCGGCGAACCGGTCCGACACCTCAAACGACCGCCCCGAGAGAGTCATAGTTACTCCCGCCGTTTACCCGCGCTTTTTTGAATTTCTTCACGTTGACATTCAGAGCACTGGGCAGAAATCACATTGCGTCAACACCCGCAAGGGCCATCGCAATGCTTTGTTTTAATTAGACAGTCGGATTCCCCTAGTCCGTGCCAGTTCTGAGCGGAGCGTTGAATGGCGGCCGAAGAGAGCGACCACGACGGCAAG
>JAOPTO010000363.1:0-21383 GCA_033822845.1 Tetrapedia diversipes | reverse complement strand
CTTATAGGGTCCTTTGAAACGATAAAAGTTTTGAAGTAATAAAGTGTTTAAACTCTCTGTTTAGGTCAATAATGGAGATACAAATTAATAAAATTATCCATTTTAGATCACGATTTTAATTTTGGTAATTAGATATTATACGTTCACGGATTCGAGATTCAATTTTGCCTTCACTGGAATTATAAAAGTTCGGCAAACTTTGAGATATGTCTCTAACCTATACATTTTTGTATTGTAAAAAGTTTTGAAATCTTCTGAGGATCAAAATAATTTCAAGTTAAATTAAATAAAACACATTTTTGCGTTTTATTTAATACATGGCGTAAGCCAAAGTATGTCTTTTACATATCGTACATAAAAGGATTAACTCGTTAAACATGTACAAGTGAGGGACACTGTCAATCTTTAAAACTATGAACGTATTAAATCGTAAGCCCAAAGGCTTTGATCAGTCATGCTCGCATCTTTCCTATTATCTTTGCATATACATGGTTCAATGGGTCAATGTTAAAAATTTATGGGTGTTTCTGTATTACAGTTCAGTCTGTCTTTTTTCCCCCAAAAGCACAAAATTCTTTGTGCTATATCGCATATATAAATATATCCTGTCTATCCCGAGGCTGAAGATGCTCCTCTTTTTTTTCTGATACAATACGTTCTTTTTGTTTTGTGCCTTGAAAAGATGTAGCTTAACGAAACAAAGATGAGGGTTGGAAGATAAGATGGGTGAGAGTGGAGAAACAAAGAGTGGAAAAAGGATTCAAAGACTTTTGTTGTTTTTGTTGGATTTTTATGTGGTCAGGGACAGTATTTTTAGTTTTAATGGAGAAACAAGAGAACGAAAACCTTTTAGATTTTAATATTTAATAATAATAATAACAGATTTAATTAATAATTACAATAACGTTTTCTTATCTTTTATCTTAATTTTATGCAATCTTTAATTTTACTTTCCTTTTGTCTTTCTTACATACTTTCTCCTTCAGATCTCAAAAATGAAGTGAAGATCATACCATACAGCAATCATTCAGAACACACTCATTCTTGCCAACATACTTTCATACACCACATTCATACCAACCATTCACACTAATTGTTCTCAACAGTTTTAACAAAAGATTCTACACGGGTTCATATAATACAGAAGCGGACAAAAGCTTAAGAATAAAGAGACAAAGAAAACAAATTAATTCATTTATAAGAAATCCTATTCTATGCTAATCAATAAATAGTGTTCTGTCATAATAACAATAAAAATTAATATATAGACAATATTCGCAAACCATAAAACTACGTTTTACATTGTCCACTGGAGTTAAACTTTTGTCCGTTACTGTAAGTAATGTAGTCTTCGATCATTTACTCATTAATCAAACAATATATTCTTCCGTCAGCTATTGTCACGAATCAAAGCAGAAAAATTGCATTTTTAAACATTTTATTTTACATACAATTTAACGCCGATACTACTAGGTGCTGAAATAATTATATCTATCAATAAGGAGTTTAAGTAGTTAATGAATTGTGAACGCTTCCGAAGAATTCGGAGTTACGAATTCTGTTTTTATATTCTTAATTAAGTGAACAGTCTTCTGATTCACTTTGTGATTCTGTTCTTTCATATTACGCTATCTAATTTAACGAAATACTCTCTTTGTTCTTCTTAATAAGTCTCTTATCCCTTTCATCCTGCTTGCCGATCTTTAATCTTCCTTTTATGCCAAGAATGGAACTGAAGAACAGGGATGAGAAAGCGTTTTGTAAATTACACTGCTGGCTAAAAGTTTGGAATAATCTCAATATTTCAAGAAATATATAAAGTCCTAAAAGAAACGTTTACGATTAGTTTGTTTTAGGAAACTCTTTGATCAGAGATTTATCAACAATTCTAATGGTTTAACACTATTTCTACCACAACCGGTCAAATGACCGTTTTTAAAATTTCGATTAGAATTTCATAGATACAACGTAATTGAATCGCCTTTAAACTTTAGACTTTTTCTTAAATATACGTATAATACAGTTTTCAATATTCACTTCTTTTTTCATTGTTTATTTTTTAAGAAAAATTTGTAGCCTGTCTTACGTGGGAATGTCGCGGTAGGAATAGGTATACGTGAAGTGTCGGTAGGAATAGTGTTAAATAACAGCCCATAGTATTCGCTTACTGCGTACTGTTGTAGAATCATTACTATTTACATGATATATTTTATCCAGTGGCAACACATATTTTTCTTTCAAGGACATTAGAACAGATAATGTTAGTCACTGGCCTGACAACTGTGTTCACAGCCGCTGTAAAATGCCTAGATGCAAGGGATACACAAGAATAAAGTGTGAAAAGTGTGGAGTAGCCCTTTGACTCACCAAGGCAAACAATTGTTTTAAAAGTTTCACATATAATTAATCAGTGTTATTTTCTAGTAAATGCATAGTGTTGCAGACATGCAACAGAAGGTTTTTTAGTAAATTATTGCAAAAAAATTAAAAAAAATTGTTTTCTTTATTTTTCCCTGCATCAGCATGTACCATACATTTCTGCATAATATATTTTTTTCAAGGTGTAAGAAAAAATCATGCCAAGGGTTAGAAGATCTAATTAACGATCAATATTTCATTCAAAAGGATTATACTAAAGATTAAGAGAAAGAAAAGGTACTTACTTGCACAAGGAATATTTATATCACAATTTTAACGCACTAAGAAAATGCTTTATTATGCGGAACAAACATTTCGCTTAATATATTTGTTTATCGAGCAACTATATTGTTAATGACATGGATGCATGTACTTCAATAATTATAGTTTCGCACCAAATATTCGTGATTTGCGATATTTGGTACGATAGATCTTAAATAATTTAACGTGTTACTATTGACCCCGGTCTCCCCTATACATCGGTTTCGTTTCACTCGGAACGGTCAAATTGCGCGTAAATTCGTATGTGCGGCGAATAATTATTTCCGTAAACGGGATAAAAATCGCCTGTTGTGATACCACGGCGGGGAGCAAGTGGTGGAGAGAAAAGAGAGAGAGTGCCAGCCGGAAGTGCGAGCTCAATGGGGGATTGCGAGTTACACGATTTCTCGACCACGGTAAAAACAACGCCGCCTTTGAAAAAATCATAAAATCGCTAAAAGCCGCGGCCCCTATTTCTGCCCACTTCTCGCCACCCTTTTGTCCCCATTTCATTCCACCCCCCCCCCCTCCTCCGCCTTCTTTCGCCTCTTTTTCTCTGTTACATTTCGTAGCGCACGCCACACGGAATTTTCGACCGTCAGACGTAAAATGTAACCGTAGAACCGTGACTCGCTCGGCCGCGCCTCTCCTTTTCGTTCTTTGCCCTCGTTAACGACACTCGCGGACTAATTGCGACGCCAGGCCCCTCCCAATGGCCACTGTCCCTAAGCCTTTGCTAGCTGAATTCTCGCGCCAGTTTTGAAGGGACGCGTTTCAGTTTTTAAGTAACTCGGTTTCTTTTGATACCTCGCAGCGGTCGCTTGGCGGAGGAACGTCGCTTCACGGTTGTTCTTACGAAACTTTTTTGCGAATCCACACGCTTGCTCGTAAATTATTTACATCGCGTTTCCCAGACGAAACCGGTCCGCAAATATTTTTAATTCGGGGCTGCGAGCGTAACTGGTCTCTGGTACACTTTAATGTATCAAGCTGATGCACAAGAACATGTCGTCTTCGTGAAGGTAACTTTGGTCGTACATAATTTTCCTCAAATTCTATATAGAATTTTCTTTAACCCGTTGCCGCAAATGACGTCTATAGCCGTCCGATCTTTGGTGATATGTTGGCAAATGACGGCTATAGCCGTCATGCACATTTTAACCCTTTGCCCTCGAGAGGTGTCCGTTAGTCGTTTAATGATACTAACTTTAAAAATTTTCAAATTCGAAATATTTACTATGATTCACGTATATTAAACTTCATTTAGTTTAGTTAAGTCGTATATTAATATTTACATATATGACTATTTAACGTTCGGGTCTGAACTAAAGTCTGAAAATTTGCGAAACTATCATATGCTAGGATTACGATGTCCCATGAGAGGGGACAGCTGAGTGCAAAGGGTTAATCAATAAAAAAAAAAGAACAGCGTTAGTGCGAAGTGTACTAACACATACATTTGTTAATTATTGAGTAACACATCTAGAAAAAAAGTTATAGCATGCCAGACAGCATATTAATTGTTCTTTTATGAGGTTATTATTATACTATTTTATAAGCAAAATAACTTACAAATGATAATTTTGTTTCAAACTGATTTTCTTGTGTTAAGATTACACCTATTTACTCTCTTTTATTCATAGGAATCATCTTGAATTAGTAAAGCAAATGCCGTACAATTGTCACGACGGTCATAGCCGTCATCGTTAATCATTGAAAGTCAACGATAATTCTTGGGTTTTCGTTTATTCTTGATCTTACTTAGAAATTATGTAACGATTAAACAGAAGATATATTTGTACGATAAATAAATTGTAATAGCTCGCTTAAACTTCGAAATTCTATATTGCTGACAAAACAGTCACGAAATGTTTTACCGCAGTAGAAGAATATTACCAAGGACGTATTATTTCGCGATTGATGATAATTGACAATCGTCGTGTGCAGATTATATCGCTTATGGATGCAAATGGATTAATTCACGTAATTTTAAGAATATTGATATTAAGTACCAATATCGCCATTAAGTTAATAACAAAATGTTTGAAATCTTTTGATATAATTTGTTAAAAAATTATTCTTTCAAGTAGTTATGCTACCATATTTCACAGTTATTCCTCCACGAATACGAAGAAACGTAGTCCTCTCATTAAAACAATATCAGGTAGACAGTTTTCTCAAGAAATATCCTGCGGGAATTGCGTAAAGTTATCACGGGGAGTCTCGCAGAATCTGCGTTTCGTTAGCAAGATAATGTGGCAAAAGTTCGTACAATTTAAATGCACGATAATTTAAATGATAATCATCGCAGAAAGCATCATAAAATAATTTTTAACTTAACACTTTGGCAGTCGGAAATGTCTCAGTACAGATATATATATATATATATATACAATTCTGTCAATATGTACATATTAAAAACACCATTGTTAGATTCTACTTAAAACATTTTAGTCGATCAAAATTATTCAATTTTATTAACTTTATGATATTATAGTATCACTTGTAAAAGGTTTTCCATCAAACAAAGCAATACGAAATTATCTAGAATTATAGTAGTAGCCAAAACCTTAAAATTGTCTACGAAAATAAAATAATTCGTAAACAATAGCGGAAAAAAGTTTAAGACAGGACAATATAAAATATAATTTTATAGTTTGCAAATATTGTTTATCCATTTATTTTTATCGACATTATGATAAAACACTATTTATTGATTGGCAAATTTTGTTTATACAGTTATTTCTTATTAACCCTTTCGCGGCGAACAACGCCTTTTGGTGCAATTCATTCCTGAACGCTCCGCCGCGAAAGGGTTAATTAATTAATTAATTTTCTTTGACCTTTTGGTCTTAAACTTGTGTCCGCTACTCTAGGTTGAAGAGAGTACACATTTTGAGTCTATAATGCCCGATCACATTCTTACAGCAGGTTCAAGACTACAATATTTTTATACCGTTTATGTTGTTGTAGGTGACGTCTATAAAAGTTTGCAGTTTCGCTCGTTGCTGACGATTATAAAGGGGTACTCTGACCTGCGGAACTTCCCAGCATGGTTTATGGCAGGGGTAGTTGGGACCCGCAGACTCAGAGGCAAAGGAAACACAAAAACATTGTTAAAACATTCAGTTAACTGCAGCTGGCTTCTCAAAATCTCGGAAGGCGAACCTCCGAGAAAAAAAGACAATGTTTCCTTCACTATTTCCACCACTAATCCAAAACACAATTAATCACATCCCAAATGAATAAACTGCCAAACTGATAAAGGCATAAACAAACATAGAACACGAGAGAACTCAAAAAATCACACATAATACACTGTCAACGCCATCAATTCATTTTTAAACGCTCGTAGTTTAAAGTTAGTGCTTTAAAAATAAATCGAGATTGAGAAAACCACCAGCAACCACCTAAATTAGTTATCTCTTCGATCCTCCTTCGGATGTTAATTTATTCGAATTTTGTTGAATTTTGATAGGGGAAGTTTTCTTAACATCGGACCGAACCTAATACCGAACAATAGCGATATCTTTAAAGTTTGAAATACTATGCAATCATCATTAAGCATCAGAATAATATTCATTTCTAATAATATTAAATTAAGGATAAAACAGTGTACAAGAATAAAAAATATTTTTTTATAAAGGGTACTAGGGGAACTAGAGAAAGTCCCTTGTTGGATTGTGCAGGTCCACGCGCCTAAAGAACCTGAGAAAGTTTGGAAAAAACTCAGGGAGAGCCTGGGTTGCGTCTCGAGCTCAACCTCCCTCTTTGTACATACTTCGAAAAAAGGAAAAAATAATAGGAAACCTAGTGTCGACAACGAAACGAAATGGTTACGGTCGCTCTTACTCGGTAAACGCAGTGCGCTTGTTTTATTTCCCCAACCCATCCTTTCTACCTTTAACACCTCTAATATCTTATTACAACTTCGTCGTTTTGTATACGCAACACTCGTATAATTCTAAGCGGAAGTCCATACACCTCAAAGGTTTCACACTAAAGGCATGATTCCACTGAGGCAGCACAATACGACTTACAAGTTACAACATGCGACAGCTCGTCTAGTGTCGCCTATTTTCGATGTGCAACTTGTAGTATGACACAACCTTGGTGTCTCAGTACCGCGAGCATTCAATCTCCATTCAATCTCTGCTTTTGAAAACTGTTAAAAATTGAATACAGAAATATTACGAAGCAAAACTTAACGGAAAACCAACTTTCTCTTGACGTACTTTCTGAAGGGTTTGTTCCAAGAACCCAAGTCACATCTGGTAATTTAGAAAGCAAGAAAACGTTAAAATACAGAACAAAGGGGATAAAACAACCGGATGGGATCGTAGAAATTTCGATCACTCAGTTTGCCAGTCTCATGACAAAGTTGATGAAGTTCGATTGGAGTTGCACCTTCCTCGTGTTATGTAATAAAGTATTAAAGTATTTTAAATGAGAGCTTATTTCATTTAGTAATATTAAACCCCATTTCCAATAAAAGCAGTAACTACACGTTACCTTTGTGAAATTGAGCTTTATCACATCATCGTTGTCAAACCAATATTTGCTGTGTGCATTTTTTGGAGTTGTCGACATTTTTACTATTATGACAAGTTTAATAACCAAATTTTCGTATAAAAACACTACTATGTGACTCTAAGCATTATACGGTGATCTGTAGTTGCTAAAAAAATATTGTAGGAATGCGATCGAGTGGATGCGAGTTTAGGAAAATATGAAGAGTGCTTGAGTTTGACAATAGTTGTGTGAACGCAGAATGTTTGAACTCGAATGTTTTTAAGGCGTTTAAAAATGAGCACTTGAGAAAACGTTGTGACTGAGACAATTAGAATGAAAGAAAACGAGTGTTTGGAAGAATATATGACGGGGAAAATCCGAGCGCGCGGCAGAAAGTGTTTGACTAACGTGGAAGAAAGGTTTTATCTGTGAACGTAGAAGTTGCTAAGCTGTAAAGTCGTTTAAGTTGTTATTGTTAAATTGTTTTAAATATAAATTTATTAACACTATACCGTCTGGCGACACTACAGTGGTGTTGTTCGAAAAGTATCGCTCGACGGCCGGCGACACCACAGTGGTGTTTCGTGTAAAGAAGTGGCCGGCGACAGCACATTAGTATCGTTTGCATTCCGTTGATGATCTGTGGGGTTTTGTTGCTAATTTACTTAAATGGAATAAGTTATATACGTCACCAGTTAGTATTCATTTCCGAAAGCAATAAACGAAAACGAAGAAGTTGCATTGTATGTACCAAAAACAAGAAAAGAAAAACAACAAATTTGATATGCAGGTCGTGTGGAGTTGCATTACATGTTGGTGATTGTTTTGCTTCGTATCATTTAAAAGAGAAATACTAAATAAGTACCAAAGAAAATGTAAATAAACAAATATATAAAACAAAGAAATTTTACATTTATTTACATATGTACATTTTTTGAATTGAATTTTGATTGAAAACTTGTGAAAACTACCGATGAGATTAGTAAAACTTGAAATTTATCATTTCCCAATCTCCCCAAAAACAGCCGGCGACAAGCGAAGTAACACGATCAGTTCTGCCGGCGTCAAGCGAAGAAATGGTTACAAACGGGCCGGACGGCAAAGTGTTAATATTCTAATCACTTCACTTTTATTTATTCACACCTGAATTCCATCTTTCGCTCTACTAAAATCATTAACCCATTACCGCCCTCTGTACCTGCACAGGTACAACTTGTTTCAAACAATTTCACTCCTAAAGCGCCCATTGTACACGGCTGAGTACACCCCTAAAACTTGATATGTAAATATATTTTTTTCATTTTATTTTCTTATATAGCATATTTTATCCCTTATGGACTAATAAATAGAAAAACAATAGAAAAATATACTGCAGTTTCATTTTGGGCGTTAATGGGTTAAAATAGAATTTTCCTATAGTATGCCATATGTATCAGAATATTGACAAATATAAAACTACTGTGTGACAAACGTGCACATAGCAGATATTGGTTTGACAACGATGACATCCTTCATTGCCTAAGACCGGCTTCACGCGGCGATTCGTATGATGGATACCGACCGTACATATAATTCAATAGGATCGTTCAGACGGCGATTCTCGTGAGATACAGCATCGCCATACATATTCTGTGTATCCTCAATCGGTCAAACGCCACCGACTTTTATCGGATCGGGACTATTGACGAATCATAGAAACAAATGACGGCATTCACACGGCAGCTGTGGAATCGCCGAATCGCAGTAGCGGTATAAACGTGAAACGGTTCAATAGAGGGATTATCCGTAAAATTAGCCGGACTTAGATACTGCATCGCATCGTATCGCGTGTGAATCACGATTCACGAATGATCGTGTGAAAGAATGCTCGGATGCGTATCGCATACGCGAATCGCGATTCACGAATCGCCATCTAAAGCCGGTCAATTGTTGCCTCGATAGAATTGTTTTATTGCACGCATCAAAGCTGTTGAGCGTCAAAACTGTCTTGTCTTTCAAACGCTCCTCACATGTCAATTTGATGTGTGAGTAGTTAGTGCAGGAAATGAAAATCAAGGGCGCGGACTATTAGGTTGTCCGGAAAGTTCGTGCCAATTTTTGATAGGTGGCATAAGGACAGGTCTAAATATATTAGAATGATTGAGAACAAATAATATGTTTGCATATCGTAAAAGACAATACTTTAGACACATTTGAAACAAAATTTGAGTACGATATGTTAATTTTTGGCTGTTTTATACGCCTCTGAATATGGGAGAAAACAAAGTACATTTTAGGCATTTAATACTTTTATTTCACTGGAAAGACAAAAATGCTACAAAAGCCGCAAACAAGATATGCGCTGTTTATGGTACCTTTTTCGATCGTTACAAAATTCTCTTAATGGAAATAATTTCAACTCCTTCAACAAGATAAAAAATGATATAGAAAAGTTTTTCACTGAAAAACCTGAGAGATTCTGGAAGTTACCTGAAAAATGAAGAAAGGTTGTACAAAGAAATGGTACCTGTATAATTTAATAAAAGTATGCTGAAATTTAAATCCCCTGCCCTTCAATTTGCCTTCAAAATTGGCACGAACTTTTCGGATAACTCAATATATGAAACGTTGACATTTTAATTTCTATTTTTACCGATCTTTCAGCTTAAGACTGAAAATTCGACTAATTGACTGTGTTGCTGCTACTGATCACCAACCACCTCTTGCATTGTTAAGACTCGTTGATTGGTCCTTCCAAATTCGAAAAAATACCAGTCAAAGGTTAATTAACTACCCCCCCCCCGCTTGAGCCCTTAGTTCGCTCATGGAGGAGGGGTATTGCAGTGTTAGTTGCGTGGGTGGTTGTGTCGGCTAGCAACGATGAAAAATTCCTCCAGGTTCTGAACTTCGGTATTTTACCATTACAAATGTGTGTCAAAACGCTTGAGAGATTCCCTCTTTATGACACGTCCTCGGATATTGAGAACGAGAGAAGCGAACATCTAAGCACTCGAAGTTTAAAAGTACACGTTCTCTTGCCGGGTCATAAATTAATCTGTAGAGTACATATAACCGTCCCTACACCAGATAATAAAATAAGCCTAATGATCATTATTGCCGGTACCACTTCGAATTGTCGGATCGGCGTAACGGAATGGTTCAGGGATTTTCCCTGATCTTTGGAACGGCGAAAGTGAGCAGTTAGCAGTTAGCAACCTGTATATGCACTTCTGCAGTTCTCGCAATACTGTTATCTTTTAATTTTTAATTGTTAAGTGTTAATAAATATTCTATTAGTGTTGTCGCCTGCATTCTTATTTCACGACACATCATAACATCCTAAAAATCTTTTAAGTACATGCCAATAAAATGAAATCCTAAATTCAAAAATTGGCTACGTTTCGTGTCCGTATCATAAACTGTTTAGCGGGTAACATGGCGATGTTGAAGCACTGTGTGTCTCAACGGCCGCCACATGCCGCATGTTGCTTATATGTTGCCACAGTGAAATCACGCTTTAAAGTTATACTCGCTGCAAAGGGTTAAATTTAAGACGCCAAAGCTCGCGCACTGCCTTGGGTGCACTCGTCCAAGAAATCAATTGCTTTCGCCTTCCGCTCGCTCTTTCCGCTCGAACGTGATGCTTCTCCGCGCAAGAAGCCCGAGAGATTTATCGAGAGGAATTTAAGGAGCCGGTGTAAACGAAGAGTTGTGGGTGAAACAATCGAACAAAGTAGCTGCCGGTCCGCCTCGCTCTTTTTTCCCCTCCTCGCTGTTTTTCGCCCTCCTCCCCGAAGAACATACGTTCGAACGTGCTCTCCGCGTCACGCTTCCACTTCGCAAAAATTATTACGCTTGACTTCCCGCTCTTAACGTCCTTTCGCCACCCCGATCGTGCTTCACCCTTCCACGGGCGGTGTTCCCCGGCGAACAGCTCTCCTCTCTTCAAGGAACAAGGAGGATCGGCGAGTGATCGATCGACAGCGTTACCTCGAGTGCCGAGGCAAAGTTCCGTTGTAAATCCTGCCTTGTCCGCGCGTTCGTGTTCTCCAACTCGGTTCCTCCCCCCAACCGAGCTCTCCCTTGCGGCATTTCGCTCGCTCTACAAGCATAGCGCCGAGATAGGTACCATCCTAGAGACGGACGCTTGAATAGGGTAAAGGAGGAGGGAAAATTATTTCTTCTCGTACTGTGCGGTAGTGGTAAGTTAACCCTAGAGTTTCTAAGGTCAGGAGGGGGGTTTCCCGAACTCACCAATTGAAAAACCTTAAATTAGAATCATTTTCCTTTCATAAAAAATTTTCTCAAAATTATTTATTGTTGTATACACATTTAAGTTTGATATTAAAAGTTCCCGTTGCTATGTGTAAAAAATCAGTAAGTATAAGAGAAATATAACTGACTACGTGCTGTAATGGTGGTCCGGATCCTTACGCTCTCTTTTTCTTCAAAGAATAACAATCACAGAACGAAGAATGAAGTTATGTAATTGATTGGGAATTTTAACCAGAAAGATACTGCGAATTAAAATACTAAAAGATACAGAAGCGATAAAAAAGGGAAGATGTTATCGGTGTGTACTGGAGGCTAAAAGCAAATGCATAAAATATAATAGCTTATCAAAACCAAAGCAAAGTTGTTACAAATGCAGAGACCATGTCTGCAAAAAACATTCACTTAATACTAAACTCTGCCATTCATGTTTATTAGAAGAATCACAAGAATGAAGTTCAAACTAGTTGCACGTTAGTATACTATTTTATAAAATTATTTAATTTTATAAATATGTATGAATCAATACAAATTGAATGTAAAAACATATACTGTCTTGCTTACAAACTATAGCACACCCCAAAAATTACAAACAATTTTTTAAAAAGTAACCCCCCCCCCCTCCTTCGGTAGGATACCGCGTAAAAAATGGAGGCTCAGAAGTTCTAGGGTTAATAACAGAAAGAAATGAAGATCTGATTGATTGTAGCATAATAGGTCGACTTAATTAGACACGATTCGCAAGTACGGAGCATGGGTATTTTTATAATTGGTAGAGCAGGAGATTCAATTACTGATACTTCAAGGATTAACTGTAATATTATTACATTATTTCGTTATTATTGATTGGAATCATACGTTTCAATTTTCTGTTGTTTCTGTTCAAAATATAATATTTGCCTCGAGAATAAATTCTGGTGACTTTTAAAGTATCTATTATAGCTCATAAATTTAATAATACAGATGAAAGGATACAAGAAGGTGTTGCTGACATCCTTAAAGTTGAAGTCGACCTCAGTTTTCGAAACCTTTGCTAAGAAAGAACAGCTAGCGAGCCTCTGCCAACAGAAGTACTTAGTTATCTGTAGTGTCCTGTACTTCGACGTGTTCGGATAAACAGGGTGTATTCTACTGATATAGGAATCCTGTACCCTCTGCAGATATAAAAATCTTACTACAGAAGCATGCATCTCATTTAAAAACTAGGAGAGCGTCATAAGTAAGGATTGTACGGACATATAGTACTACTCTTCTTGATCTTATTTAATTTACTAAGTTTTCAGCAATGCGCAGTAGCAAATTGAGCTACTGCACCCTGAGAACTACACGGTAGAAAACTGTTCAATTCTGACGGAGCTTGACCCGTGACGAAAGTTCCGCTGGCTGGTTCATCGGATTTCCGGGAGTGCGGAATGGAAAAACGGCCAGACTACCAGGCGAAAAGGCACAAATTCGCATTTACATGACGGAAATTTGAGAATCCATCGTCTCCGTCCGATGCACCAGTTCTTTGGTCTGCATTAGTACACTATCATAGTGGAGCGGCGAGAAGAGTGGTGAGTAGAGAAAAAGCGCTGTGAGGCTAACAGAGCGGCGCAATGCATGTTTATAGTGAAGCGGAGAAAAGCAAGGAGTGAAATACTACAGAGACCCCTTTTTCTCAGTGCGTTTCTGTTAGAGATGTATGCGTGATTTGTGGGAATCTGTGTAAGTGTGTAAGCGTGCGAGTGTGTTTGTCATTTGTCGAGGTCCTTCCAGAATGTTCCCTACCGCTTATCCTATGGCGCGTAAAAGACCTTCCATAATATTCGATACTAATACCCCTAACAAGTATAAAAGACAAGAGCGTGCTCGATGCCGCGCAGTTCGCGTTTGATGGTTGTAAGAGCTTGGATGTATGAGTCGTTTAATAACATTTATCTGTATTAAGATAGTTTATACGTGTATTACTTGTAGTCTATAAATAAAACAATTTATTTACCAAGTAATTGCCAGAGGTGTACAGAAACATTCCTAATTTCATAAAATCTAACAGTTTCAAAATGTCTTCGAGGAAGCAGTAAAAGCTTGTGCTTGTAGAAAATATAAATTCGTTAGGGATTGATAATTATAGCGATATTCCTGCCCTAGCCACTAGGAGGAATCAACTGACGACTTTTTTCGCAAGTGCTCGAGTCTGTCACGGTTTCTATACAGGGTATTCGGACAGCCCTGGGCTTAAATTGAAAGAGTAACTCCCTGAGACATTCTAAGACGAAAATCAGGAGTAACGATTTTGCGTTTGAGGCTTTGTTTACGAGTTATAACTAGTTAAAAATATCGTTTAATCCGGACCGTTCGACGCTTGAGAGCGGGTAACCGAGGCAACTCGGTCGGTAACGTCGCTGAGTCCACAGTGATGCTCAAGCGTCGAACGGTCCGGATTAAACGATATCTTTAACTAGTTATAACTCGTAAACCAAGCCTCAAACGCAAAATCGTTACTCTTGATTTTCGTCTTAGAATGTCTCAGGGAGTTACTCTTTCAATTTAAGCCCAAGGCTGTCCGAACACCCTGTATACGAATTCCGACCTGTCCTCTCCTTGTCCTTGTGTCTAAGGCATGGGTCTGCTAGGTAAGCCGTATTGACGAGTCCACTAGCAGGCCCCGGACGAAACAGAGCCTCCTATTCCTTTTCCTTCTCACTGCTTTCTATTCGCAGCAGTTACAATAATCATTTATATTTATTGTGTAAACCGGTTTTAGTTTATATCCACTGGGTCTGGACCTGACCCTCCCAAATCCCCAAGTGTCACCACCGCCCTTTTGCCAGTAAATTCCCTTTCTCGAACTTTTCCCTCGACCTTCAAATTGTCCACTTCCTTCTCCCACCTCCCATTTTTCCGATCCCATAAATGGCGCTCGACATTCGCCCTCTGGCAGGAGATGTAATCTTTTCAGCTCTGCACTATATTAATGTATAAAGCGGCAGCACCGTTTCAAATGGTTTCAGCTTCAGTTAGTACTTCCAGCAATACTTTTTCGGCAACTTGGGATTCTCCTTAATCCTGGATTCATCAACATTTGTCTCCTAGATCGCGAAAAATATGTTAACACTTGTAATTTTCAATGTGAAAGAGATAGAAATATGAACTTCGATTGATCAGAATAACTATTGTGTTCATTTTCATTTCAGAAGATTAATGTTTAATAAACAACCTTTCAGATTTAAAGTGTGTTTTATTGCTTCTTGTATTCTATAAAACAAAGATCATCAATACAATATGTTCGTCTGTGAGACGAATGTTTATGAATAATTTATTTATATTTCCCATGCATGTATATGAATCTAGGGTTAATAGATTTACCGACGCCGCGTATTAGCAAGAATAAAAAGAAAGAAAGATGGAGGCAGTATAGCTGTAGATAGATAATTTTTAAGAGTTAAAAACCTTCGATACGGTTAAGTCTTTATGCAGCATATTGGACGTTAATAAAAAGGTTGATTTAGAAGTATCGCAATGCCTGTTTAATTGTCACGAGTTTATTCTCACAAATTCCTGGAACTGACTCTACGAAGCAACCGCCTGCGTTATACCCTTCTTGAGTAATGTCACACTTTCCTTAATTTCCATGAATAGCATCTATTTTGATCCTTAGTTCCGAACGAGCGATCATAACCGATAAAAAAAACCGGACATATTTACCTCCTCGGATAACATTTAAATATCTAAATACACATCAGATAAATCGGATGATATATAAATCATGCGACAATTAAGCGGACATAACCACAGTAGCGGACAAAAGTTTAAGACCAAAAGATCAAAGAAAATAAATTAATTAATTAATAAGAGATAACAGTATAAATAAAATTTGTATTCTACGCTAATCAACAAAGAGTATTCTACCATAATGACGATAAAACTGAATAGATATACAGTATTTGCGTACCATAAAATTATGTTTTACGTTATCTTGTCGTCTTGAACTTTTGTCCACCACTGTATATCCGCATAATGTCTAATACTTTCGGTTTATGTCTCATACTGAGACAAAATGGCTCGTTGTAGCGTTTTGCTCCTCGCTCGTTCCCGCTTTACTATGAACATGCATCGTACCGCTTTTCTAACCGCACACTTCTCCCCTTCTATTCACATACAGTTGCCATGGAAAGTAAGTTAACGATTGTTATATGAGGGTAACAGAATATGATATATGGTAGATAAAAATGACAAATATTTTAGTAATGTATTTTTTGTATTTAACCCCTTGGCCTACACGATATCTGCCAATTTCGCGAGCTATAGTAAACAGGAAAGTCGGTCGTGAGCCGTGCCATTCAACTGTTCAGCCATGCAAAATGTATACCTTTCATGACGTATTTCAGTGCAACGTAAGGAATTGTGAAATAATAAACAATGTTTACGTACAAATAGTAATTTTAAGACGTCTAGAGTACAATCATAATCAAAGGAAAAATATTCGATGTGGAATAACACCAATCGCTTGTTCTAATAATAATACGCGGCATCTTATGCACAAATTCCACACCACGAGTATGACTCGTGGCTTTTGTTTAGGATACAAATTCTTTACCACGAGTTAGACTCGTGTTTTTCGCTTATGGCACAAATTCTTTACCACGAGTCAGACTCGTGGTTATAGGCCAAAGGGTTAATCATGTCATATAAATATAAACAAAACCATATTTCGACTCTATATTAGTAAATAGATAAAAAGGAATGCAAAATGCATATTTTACCCATTACTGTAGCATCGGAAAGTAAGTTAATACTTCAAAGTCATTTAATCGGACTAGTAGCGAGTGCAGTATAATTTCGCTTGCATTATAGCTTTAAAACGGTTCAAAATGCTATAGATTAATTTATCAACAACGTTCATATTTACATAAATATTCTACTCAGGTTTTAAAGAGTCTATAAAAATATTTTTATTCTTTCTATCGTTTTTTGGCAAATTTCTTTTTAAATAATCCCGTAAATGTTCTATTGGGTTTATATCAGGGGTGTGGAGAGGTCAATTTAGAAATGTAACGTTATTTTCTTGAAAAAATTTCATAGTTATTTCTGCTTTGTATATAAAACAATTGTCTTGTTGAAATATAAAATTACTCTCAAGGCCCATTTTGACCGCAGAATCAAACAAATTTTCTTTTAATAGATCTATGTGTCTTATTCCTGTTAATCTGTTCTCTATAACTACTAAATTTTCTAACCCTCCAGCTCTGAAATATTCCCAGATCATGACGGATCCATCGCCGTGTTTCAGTTATCTTTACATTGCCTCTTCTGAAAGCTTCCCCTGTTTTTCTTCTTACATAGTGATGTATATTATGATTTAATATTTCAAACTTTGATTCATCGCTCTATATAATGTTTTTCCAAAAGTTGTACAATTATTCGAAAAATTCATATCTGAATAATTCGAATAAGAAATTATCCTTTATTTTCGAATAACGTGATTTTATTCGTAATTTCTATTCGAAGGCTTTACAAATAAATGTATTGAAAAAATTTATTCCGAATATTATTTGAATAAAATTTAATTTGAATATTGCCCAATTTTGCTTACATTTATTTTACTAGGTAATTATAACTAGATCATACTGTGCATACATTTTAAGTTACTTACTTGATTAACATAATATGTGTATAAACGTTGTAATATATTTAACTGATATGTTACGTACACATATTTGCACTCAAACAAAACTCCTTATTATAATTAAATTAATTAATTATACGTAATTACTAAATTAAATTAAGTCATGAAACATATTTATTTAATTCACTAATATCATTAAATTATAATTATAAATTCATTAATATCGTTAAAATTGTTTAAACTTATTGACAGAGCTTATTTGTCGTTTCATTATTCATGACTATTGACATGGTTTAATGTTAATTCGTTAAATCATTTAAACATACAGTAGCAGAAATAAATTTACTCTCAATCCTTTATCGAGTGTGACTTGAAGTCAGTTTCAATCACAGTAACTGTATGTCGAGTCACATTTGAAATTTTGAAAGTGCCATTTTAAATACTGTAACGAACAAAAGTTTAAAACCAGAGTCAACGAAATTAACCAAATATAAATTCCTACAAAGCTTGAGAGCTATGTTTTAATATAATTAATAAAAAAAATAAGTACCACTCAAGGAATTGTCCTTTGAAGTAAATTTCAAATAAACTACCTAAAATAGTAGGGAGTTATTGGCAACAGAATTGAAAAATAATTCGAAGTGCAAAAGGTTAATATAAGAACATATTACAGGACAGAATACCACTTATTGATTAGTACAAAACTCGGAATTCGTTTATTATGTTTGTTGGAATAAGATAATGCGACGTACACTTAACCAGTTAAGCGTGGCGACCTCTTTACAAAGTACCTCCCAGTGTGTGTCGCGATAATCAGGCGATGACGGATATAGTTATAAATTCAACTCAAATTATTTATAATTTTCATTTGTTTTTTTTATTTCGTGTCGACCTCTAAACATTTTAAACATATTAAACTTTACGAATATAATTTAATTTTCGCCAAAATTATAATTTAAATATCAAATTGTAACAAAATTTTACGTATGACGGATATAGTCGTCGTGACACAAAATTTTGCCATATCTTCATGACGGATATAGTCGTCAAACACATTTAACTGGTTAAAATAAATTTATTGTCTACTAACTTATTTACATACTACACTTACTTTCTACATTTTAGGTTATACTACGGTTTACTCTCTATCACGGTCTCGAACGATTTACGCGGCCCAAATCGTTTCTCTGAAACGTTCGTGTTTTCTTTTGTTTTTCCCCTCTTAAAGCTGCATTCTCACATCTAAAGCCTTATTCACAGTGTTCCACCTATTACTGTTAACCGTTTGAGGCGAAGCGCTATCGTTCTTCTCTTATGTTTTGCCAAAAATGCAGAGAAGCGCGATCGCGCTGCTGTTTGTTACTATAATGAAAACGGTTGTGTTCATATTAATTTCAGTTTGTATTAATATGATTTAATTATGGTCCTTGATAATATAAAAACTAAAAATTATTTTAATTCTTTTAAGTGTTACACTAATAATTACAAAATGCACCATGTCAAATTCTACTTTATCTGAAAATGACTATAATATGAAGAGATAAATCTAAAAACTTTTATTTGCTAAAAATTACTTTTTATATAACAATTAGACTTAATCATTGCTGTTTTTATTATTTTCAAAAAAAAAATAACTACGCATTTCATCCCGCACTTTTAGCATATATATAAAAAAATTTCTTAGCACTCAAACGATTAATAAGCCTATGCGCCCCATACTGAAATTTCCATTAAAGTCATTGGGTAGATATTTTCAATGTAAAAACAAGAATTTCTTAAAAATTTTAATTATGGTTTTCTACTATTAAAAAATTGTAAGCCGTATGTAGGTCAAAAAAGTTATTTAACCCTTTTAGTCCCGAGAAAATTTAACTAATTTGCTAAGGTTTGGGAAAAGCTCATAAAAACGGAAGTAAGAATGATATTTACAAAATTCAATAAGAAACATATTACGGAATAAAAGAAAAGATCGAAACATTTGTAACGTTTTATAAATTTATTTTGAGATAGAGCTCTCTCGCGATGCAAATAGTTAGGCGCCATGACATAAGCAACGATATATCATCGTTCGGCATTAAAAGGGTTAATCGTAAAAGTCTGGGTCATATACGTGGCCTGAACGAAAAGTCTTTGAAAAACGGTCCAGTACGGAACGTGTTAACTTTTATACATGAATTACTTTATTTTTGCAGACCCTTCGGTCTTAAACTTCACTGTATTACAAGGATATTTATCCGAGTATGTTTTGCCAACGTTGTAGTCTCGATATTCCCTGGGCGAGTTATCGGTGGAAATAGGAAGGAACGAATCGGGAAACTCGTTCGCCTCCTAGTTTCCGCCGCAAAGCTTCGATTCCCCATTGTTCTTCGTACGACCTCCATCGAATTTCAGCTTCTCTGTTTTCACGAACCCTCGACCTGTTGCGAGAATCCATCACTGTGTTCCTGCTGTTCCTTCTTCCGTTGTATCGTAGATCAAGCCAAAACGAGCCGTTCCGGTATTGTTCACGAGTCTTGTTACAGAGAATTCGAAAGATATATGGAATTCGTGATGAATATTTTTTGATTTCGTTCTCCTGTACGACGTCACGGGTAATGTATTTCTCAGGTATACCAGATATACCATGCACGGGCTGAATAGAATGGCATTCGCATTGAAAATTCAGCGGATGTCATAGTATTTGTCGTCTGTTATCGATATTCTGCTACTCGTATGCATTGGCACTACGAAAATTTGAAACACATTATGATCGCAAAGTAAAGTAGAATTTAAAAGTTCTTTTAAGTAAATAAGTATTTTATTCGTAATATTATTTGAATATGGCAGTTAAATGATATTTATTCAATTAGATATAGTTTATTTTTCTTCTTTGCAAAAAAATTCGTTATTTTGGTTTAATATTATTTTATGCTTTTTGTAAATGTTAGAAGCAATTGAATATTCTCAAACTCCCAGAAGACTAATATTTACAAGTAAATCATAATTTTTTTTCTTGCCATGTAGTTTATTTTATGAAGTAATGATTATCTTAAAGGAATGTTCTTCATATGACTTTAATTTTAATACTATTCCTACCACACCAGTCAAATGACCGTTTATAAAATTGTGATTAGAATTTCATATATACAACATAGTTGAATCGCCTTTAAATTTTAGACTTTTCCTCAAATAAACATATCATACATTTTTCAATATTCACTTCTTTTTTCATTGTTTACTTTCTGAGAAAAATTTGTAGTCTGTCTTACGTGGGAATGTCGCAGTAGGAATAGGTATAAGTGAATTGTCGGTAGGAATAGTGTTAAACTTAAATTAGAGTTGGATACCTAATGTACATGTATAACAAGTCTGTTATTCTTGCTTAAATAGTAACAAATGTTCCAAACTTTTAAGCAAGAGATTAATCTTAAATGTTAAGATTACCCAGTGGTAATCACGCATTTAATATCCCACCACGTATTCTAGTCTGATGATCTTTTGTTAAGTTCAGGTTAGATTCGGGTCAACCACGGACGCGTATAAATACAAAAATTCAATTGTGTATCAATCGTATAAAACCGTGGGTTTTTTAATTAATATTTCGTGAACTATTAAATACCCAAATCTAAAGTTTTATATTTTGAGTTATAGGAAAAATAACTGATATATTGAGAAAAATGAAACGTATATTTATTCAGAAATAATATACTCAGGCAGTGAGGTCTAACAAAGAACGATTGACGCGACCGTTACGGTTATGTTGCAACAGGAACGAAAAAATAACACAAAACAGTGGTGACCATACCCCCCCATGGCGTGATTTCTCTGTGTCCATATGGGGCCTAAATCATTGTATTTCAACATGAGTCCATCCCCCCAGCCCAACCTAGCTCCAAATTTCGCGTTAATCGACAGTGGATGTCATTTGGAAGAATTCCCCAACCAACAAGCAAGTGTTGAAAAAAGATGATGAAAGTATTTAAAAAACCACTTATAAAGAGTTTAGAAATAATGTTTATTGAACTGACTCTTATAAAATAGGCACACCGAATAATAATGATCTTTATGCTTTGCGTTATTGGTAGTTAACAATTTAATAATAAAGAATGAAGATGAGAGAGCACCTTCTAGAAAAAAGGAAAGACTAAGTAACACAAGGCTCCCAACACACTTGTTGAGACACAATGTATCAGCACCGTCATGTCGCCCATTACACAGTTTATGACACGGACGCGGAACGAAGGCTATTTTTGAGTTTAGTATTTTAGTTTATTTGCATGCAGTTAAAAACTGTTTTATGATAATAAAGTTTCGCGTTTCTCGTCCTCAATAGCTGAGGCCGTCTCATAAACGG
>JAOPTO010000362.1:0-20687 GCA_033822845.1 Tetrapedia diversipes | reverse complement strand
AAATTTGCTTTTTTTTTGGTTAATCGTACTATTGAACAACCGCAGCGTAAGTGCATTAATTGGCGAGTACCCATTCTCAAAAACTATAAACTGAAGCTGTTGTTGACATAGGAAGAAATATCACACAATTCTGATCGATAAAATATAATTGGAGCTATTAATAAATTGTATATAATACTTTTTACGAGTAAAAGTCAATACCAGTATATGGATGCTGCTGCCACCGTTTTGAATTTCAGATTTAAAATCGCAGTAGAAAAATTAAATATTTGCAAAGGAAATGAATGGAATTTATACAGAAAAGAAATATAAAACAACTTCCTCAGATAAAGCTACAAACGAAGCATCACGAGATATACGTTTAAATTCTTATGAAAGGTTTTGAGGCATTTGCGGCATAATCAAGGTATTGAAGGATCATAGAAAATGTTCATACGAACAAAATATTAAAAAAAAACACAGGGAAAGCGTAGCCTGTTTCCACACCTTCATTTGTAACATACTACCAAGGCGACTTCTTCCTTTATAACGAGGATACGTAAAGGAATATTCGAAAATCTCATGTTGGCTCATGGGATCGATGTTCCATAACAAGCAACGTGAAACTTCGTAATACTTGTTTAATGATTTCTTAGGAAAAGTTTTTGTCGAACAGCAGGTCGGATAATTTGGTGCTACAGGGGCATGAAAATTGGAATTGTGTTGAATGATCAGTGTTTTGTTGACCTTGAGTTAATAAATGGGCATACCTATCTGAGAAACGCAGCCATGATCCATAATACTTACTATTACACTTTAAGGAACAGGGACGGGTAAAAATTTAGACTTCTAAAAAGTTGGACGTTTCTGCAAAATAATACTGTAGGAGTATATATTTTCGCGATTTACAGAGAGGTTGACCTCTCCCAGACCTGTCGTTCTCTGTACTGCTCAATTTCTTCGCCAAAACGGTTCACTCAGCTGTACGCCAAAACAACAATATTGTTGAGTTGTTTAAGCAACAGTAACCAAATTCTCAATATTTTTAAGAACCCGACCCTATCCGACCCGATATCTTCTCGTCTTGTCCTTGTAATGTTGATTTATCGTAGCGTATAGCATAATAAGGCATGAAAGTGAGCGATGCTTATATAGAAGGATGAGTGTGGCGATTATTTATGAATTTATTGTGTGAACTACTTTAGACTTAAATTTGTGTTATGGGAATAAGCGTAAAGTTGTATGGTCTAGGTGTTTTCATATATGGTATGAGTGACGAGTTTGAAAGAGAGATAGCGATCAGTTGCGAAACGAACATTGCGAGGGAGAGAAAAATCGAGAGTAAGAGAAGCAACAAGAAAGTACGAACAACAGAGAAATAAAAGTGTAAAACTAAATTGAGAGATTGAAACCGATGGATTTATATTTAACCCTTTCGTTACGGCTTTCCGCTCCGCTGACGTGATGCCACTAAACGGGTCACCGCAACTATTTGAGAAGTTATTTACATATTTACAAATTTTGTTATTATTATCAATAAAAATACAATTTACTATATTCAGCATCTAATACACTGATTGTTGCGTGGATGTCGATTATAATCGACATCCGTGATGAAAGGGTTGATTATGTACTTTAATCGCTGTCTAATTTATATCCACCCTCACAGTCTCGACTGGGTTCCCGATTTTTTTAGCACATTCCTAAATTACAATCCACAATCGGTATATTTCACGTTCCTTATCCAGGATTCCAACAATTATGCGAAGGACTGGATGTCGACGCAGTGGTGCGACAGAGTCGAAAATATTTTGCTGCCGGAAACGGAGCAGCGATCGTTTCATTAAAGTCATCGTTTGTTAAACTGTTTACGCGCTTGGTCCATAGCCGGGGAGCTGGCCAATTAGATCTACCAACCAGCCATTGTCTACACGGGAGAAGACTTAAATAAGTTATGTACGAGAGTTGCTAGATAATTATCAGCTTAAAGGGTAATCAAATTAAATGCTTGCCTATCTAATTGTGAGTTTTCATCAAAGTTGCTCCAGGGGCATACAACGCGACAGTTTTACCCGCGTGCAACCAAAGGTGATTGAAATATTAATCAGGAGTCAATTTGAGACTCAATAACAGTCTCTGGCAGCGGAAAACTTATAGCTTCGATTATTTTCTGTTACTTGTTCTCATTTCTTCTTTTAAGTTTGCAGATCTGCGATTTTTTGTTAGAATGTTACGTAAGTGTACAAGCTGTTTAAGTAATGTAATATACATACGTTGACTGCTTCTTTGCTAAACAAAATATGTATACAGCTTCTATGATAATAACTGATTAGTTGAATGTAAAACAGGAGGATGCGGGTGGTTGATTCATGAAAAGCATTATTATGGAATATTAACCAGTATTCTTTATGAAGTAATTGGTGATGGCGAAAATATGATTTTGGGAGTAGATGTTAACAAATCATGATTCTTCCACATTGCTATAAGTTTTACACGTTGCTGAATAGCTGTCAAAAGGTGTAATCTATTTATTATTTTTTAAATTTCTAATTCACATAGATAATTTTGCGTTGATTAACACATTGAGGACGGCGTGTACCACCGGTGGCTCACATGCGAATAGTTTATCTGGCGGCCTGTACCACTGGTGTCTCATATCGGCTATAGTCTTATAATACAGTTTTGTTACGCAGCATTGTGTGCAACGCGCCGCCAGATAAGGCATGATACGATTTTTACTGCCATCCGGCGGCGCCACATAGCAAAACCTGCGCCGTCCTCAACGTGTTAATATTAATTTAAGAATAGTAGAAAGTAAATTTAATAATTATTTGTGTTCCGTCCTAGGGAACAGCTGCGGGAGGTTTTCCATCGGCATTTATGGCACGAGCGTGCCGGTAATGCTACTTTTGAGGATTAGGAAGTTTTAGCCGTTTTGCCTTTTTTCGAACCCTCTTAACATCCGTAGAGGGACAATAGTTTAATTTCGAGTTACCGTAATTCCTCAGTAGCCAAGAGCGTGCCATAAATAAGGGACTTTCAATAGACCTGGCGCCCAGCCGATCACCGCACTCGAGAGGCACATAGGGCCCAGCGGAATTTCCCCTTCGTCGCCTAGATTCGTGAAACCTTCCCGCTCCGAGTGACTTGCCCCACCCCCGTTCTCGAAACGCGTGCTAAGGGCACAAGAACGGGGGTAGGTGGTACTCAGGGCATGCGCTGATTGGAGTCTTGACTTTTTGACTTTAACCAATTAGCGTATCGTCTTGAGGTATGGAGGAGTGACCAGTCGAACTCCTCCATATAAAACCGAGTCACTTCGGCGTCGCGAGCAGTATAATAAGTGTAATAATAGTAAATAATAGTAAAAATACAGTCCACGTCGTCATACGAAAGTACAAACCATCGAATCGCAATCCATATCTATAAAATAGATCTCGTTCGTATAGATCTATGCGTCAACATTCGGACGCTTTGTAGCACATCATTCAGTGCATCAAAACAATCACAACGTACATCATTCGGTACGGTAACAGCCGCGACACACGTAACACCATCAATTTCAATCAGTCGCCTAAAATTAATTTGGCCGGCGACAAGGCGCAATCGAACTTACAATTCGCGCCAACAATGCTTTACAGAGGTCTTTTGCTTTAACTAGTTATTGTTAACTGGTGTTCCGCGAATCATTAATATTCTTCATGATTGCTACGAGTATTTCGCAAAATTGTAAAACGCTACAAGGAAAGAACGCGTGATTTGCTACAAACGTACAGACTTATACAGTTGTATTAATAATTTCAGTTTTTAGTAACAACCTATTTTTGACTACTGCATTCTCTTTTTCCATATTATATAATGTCATAACCGTAACTTGTGATACTCGCGTTTTGTGTACTTTTTAGTAAAAAATGTGTATACTACAGTTATTTTCGTCTTGACTAATTAATGACCTCAGTAGTGAGTTTAGCGTTCTGTAAATTTCTACTGTGATCAAAAGTGTTCCGTACTTCGAGAAGGTTGAGGACAACTGATATAAACAATAGTAAAATAAAAATCGAATCTCATTTCCAGCGTTTATAGATCTCAAGGAAACTGTCTTCTCAATAGGAAGGTAAATTTTATTTGTTATTTATATTCGTTACTCTCATCTGGTGACTCATATAAACTCAAATATTGTAGTAATGTGATCGAGCGGATGCGAGGCTGGAAAGGTCGGAGGAGTACTTGAGTTGAGCGATTGTCGTGCGAACAGAATGTTTGGGTTCGAATGTTTCTAAGGCGTGAAAAATGAGAACTTGATAAAACAGTGCGACTGAGAAATTCTGGGTAGTCGTGACCGAATGCGTAGAGTGAGAAAGGTTGACAATTAGAATGAAAGGAAACGAGAGTTTGGAAGAATATATGACGGGGAAAATGCGAGCGCGAGGCAGAAAGTAGTAGACGACGAAGGGAGAAAGTATTGTACGGTGAAGTGAGAAGCGAAGTAGCCAGCGGAGAGCGAAGGATTGTGTAGTTTACGAAGCATAGGCGTAGTTTGCGAAGCATAAGCGTAGTTTGCGTAGCATAAGCGTAGTTTGTTATTTTGTGTTCGTTTGTGTCGTTTTTAGTTTTATTAAATACACGTATATTTATTATTTTATTCACTCTTCTTTCTTTTCCTTTTTTCATTTATAACCTTTCCTATAATATGGTTCGAAGAATACGCCAGAGAATGAAAATTAACGAGATTTCTCGCTCGTCGCGAGTCCACGAAACCTGCGTTCCCTCTTCGAGATCTTCGAGGCATTCGATTTGTATGGATCTTCCATCGTAAAGTTTCGGAGCCCTCGACTCGTCCTCATCAACGTAATCCGCTCGACTTCTGTTTTACTGCAAATTGTACGACACGTTTTTTGAAAGCGGAAGCTCATTTGAAAGCTGATAAAAGCAACGAGGTTGTTAGGAAAAACGTCGTAGTTTTCACTGGTTTAAGTAATAGTGATCGTAGTAAAAAAGGTATTCGAGATAAGGGATAAGGAAGTCGAACCTTGAGAAAGGTATTTACGTATCGATTATTTTATTAACCCTTTGCATTCGAAATGCAACTGTGTAGTCGCTACAGGAGTACTAGTTATAAAAGATTTTCAAATGCACGATACTGAAGATCGTTTTATTTTTAAAGACCGCAGACTTTTACGCATTTACGGAAAATTTGAATGACAGAAAACCATAGAATGCACGTTATGCGCGTAAGTGTACAGAATATCCTAGATTAATTGCAAGCTTTAAGATTTGATAATAAAACTGTTAGGATTTGTTAAAAACGGGCAGTGAAGAAAAGAAGAAAGAATACACTTCGAATCCAGATATATTGTTAACAGTTTAGGGTGTTAAAACGTTGAAACAAGACGAAAATTAAGAGTGACGAAATTTTGTTAAACGCTTCGTTAATTAATTATTAGCAGTTAAAGATTGCGCAAAATTAGGCAATCCGCCTTGCACTGCCGTCCGTTTTGCTGGCCGCGTACAGGCGAACTCAGGAACGTATCGACATGTGTTACAACGCTTACCTCGTGGAGTGCAGGAAAACTTGTTTGTCACTTGAGCGATGAGTGATGCAAAATCAATTCTTCAGTCACTTTCCAAAAAAGTATTGACCGAATGTTGAATGACATTAAACCTACTTACTCCCAAGATCCACAAGAGCATGTCAAAACTCGCCCGTTATGGTTTTTGAGTAAAGAGGGTCAATGATCCTTTAAAGCAGATAGTACACTGATTAAAATGTGAAGTACTCATACGCATTTAAATCGCGATTGTCCCGTCCGCAGTGTTGACAAGAGGTACACAACACACGTGCACGAATCAGTCAAAATTTACACCGCCACTAAAATGTATTCTTTTCTCTCTTCTCCTCTCTTGTTTTGCACACTCACAACACCATATACGTGTGACACAAACACATTCACAATTATATTTTATTTAAAACTAAATAAATAAAATAAACTCTTATTTAAAAGAAATTAACTGTGCGACACCAGGAACAATCTAAAAAAACGTTTCTAAAAAAGTGTACAAATAATTCCGCTACTTAACACTTGTAGAACCAAATAACGACTGACGAAAACGCGGGAAGAATTTCTCTACGACTGCGGTAGAAGACTGATATTCTTTTGTCATCAACTGCGTTTAATCGCCACCAGTGACCAGTCGTTAACGAAACATTGGGTTGACATGTGGTTTGTTGTATCGTCATGTGATTTTATCACTGAGTACACTACGAGTGCGTGATATATGTGGATAGATAGATTTGAGAAATTAGACTTTCTTAGACACTTTCTTAGACTTTTTTAAAATTAAAATAGTAATGTACAAAAAGCATTCCTGTATATCGGTTACGATGATAATGAGCTCAAAAGGGAAAGGGATTGAATAGAACATATGCTAGGTCTTTACAAGTTATTTAACTATATTATTTATTGAGTAATTTTCATAACTACTAATTCTAGAATATTAAATACTTTATCGTGTTGAGATTGATTAAGATTTATTTTAAACTACAAAGAGTGCCATCTTTTCATTGAATTTGCACTTAATTTTTAACCTAACCTCACAATCCTTTGCATCGCTTCCCCTATTCATTTCCTACTATACTTCTTTGTTCTTTCATTTCTTTTTCCTTCTTGCTGAGTTTTCTTCTTCTTTCTCAGTTCTCCGTATGAGGTCTGTCAACGACGTCTTGTGTTTTGAAAGGCAACATGGAAAATGGAAAGACTTCTTTCCGTTTGCGTGAAATTAAGTGAAAAATTAAGCGATGCCGTTTTCATCTATTAGGTGATACTGAATAATTTTCTTTTTGTGTTTGATTATATTTTTATATCACATATACTCTGTACTGGTATCTACGGTAGAGAATACCTATGTATTGTAATTGAAGGAATATGTTTTTAGACTCATATTAAAATTAAGTTGCAACATCATGTTTGGGTTCTTCTTTCTGATTGCAGGAAATTTCGCAAGTCAATTCTCGATTAACGTCCTGTTATTGGTGATACCTCTAGTATCGATCAGCACGTTCAATTAATCGTTTCATGTTTAGGTGATTAAACTAGTATAACAATTACTGAATTTTGAAAGGTCTGTTTGAAAGGTCTCTTTTGAAAGGAATTTGTGCAAAGAACTGAAAAGATGTGACCTTTTAAAGTACGGCCTAAATAATTTTTATAAATTTTTTCACGTTTTTTTCAACGATCCGTCAATTCTGTAATTTCAAGTTCACGAGAATTGAAACCAGCACGAGGTCCAAAAATCTTTCGAAAATATTTTCTATGGTCCCGCGGTCTAGAACAATTAATTTAAAAACTCATTCTATTACGATCTTCCTGTGTTTTGCAATATCTGATTTAATAGCTAGAATCTAGGTGTACCCTGTATAGGGCATTCATTAATATGTCTGCAGCATGTGAAAGAAAATAAGTATCACAGTTGTGCAAGGTTCTTTCTGCAACTTTTATTTAGTGTAAAACAGTGTAAACAAGGTGTTATAAAATTGATTTTGTCTTGTTTTTGAAAGTAAAAAATTAAAATTCGTTCCCACTGTATCACTTTCTACTCTTCTCAAGGAACAAGTTTGTCAAATGAACCATCGGTCAAAACTTTACCGTTCTACTGAAAAATAATGAAGTTTTGTTGGAATGTAAACTAATCTTATTACACGTGTAGTTGTAATAACACGTTTCTCTTTACGCCAGTGGACACGAAGCAATAGCAATCCGTTCCTGCCTGTCGAGAGAGTAACTGCTTTATCAGTTCCTGGCCCCTAAATTGCTGAACCAATCGCTGAAAATCACGCCGATTTGGAACTTCTCCTAGACTCAGCGGTCTTCCATTACACCTTACTGAATTTTGATACATTTTGTGAACTAAAAAATAATTTTCTATTGCTTCACCGATAGCTTGATATTCACATCTTATGAGATTACGAGATCTAATACATCATAAATAAAATTTGATTACATCTTCAAAATACTCTATCGTAAATTTCTAGCAAAACATTTCAATTCCGTCCGATAATTTTTTTAACAAACTTGACACTCGAGACGAGAATGCGATACGATGAAAGGAAGATTCAATTTTTTGACCTTGATGAAACCAATCAACTTCAATTTTGCTTCATCCTGCAGATACTGTTTTACACCAAATGGATGGTGTAGAATCGAGCTTTGGTGATAACATTTAGGTTTTTATACCCTGTACATTTAAAAATAACATTTACTCTGTAACACGTTTGATTTCAGGTTGCTGCCTAAAATGAAGTTCCGAAAATGACTGCCCCACATGTGTTTCGCTGCTTCGACATATTGTTTTATACTACGGCTGAGATACTTGTCGATAGATATTGTGTGGGCATATAAAGTTTTCTATTACGCAATATATGACAGGATCAAGCGTCAGTGTTCAACTAGCATCTTTGCGTTCATGTTTCTCGAGGGAAAATGTCATGTTAATGAATTTCTATACCGATTCACGGTAACACGAATCAGTATATGGAAGTTGTGCAAAACAGTCAATTATGTTTATCGTAGCTGATATGAGCGGACTTAAAACCAAAGATTTAGAAAATATGAAACTTACTGAATCGAAAGAGAGAAAGAAAGAGAGTGTTTATAAAGTAGTACTGTTATAAATAATTTCTAAGATTTGATCGTATTATAGTTTGTCATATCATAGACTGCGTTTGTTACTCTTCGTGTTACGTCAGATTCATAATATACTATTTAAACGGGTAAGATATATGGAACTTCAGATATGATGTACAGTAGGTAATATATATTATGTATATAAAAATATATAAATATGAAGATACATATATGATGAAGCAGATAAAAATGAAGACCGATTGGGTATATTAATTATATAACATATAAATGTGTAATTATTTTAATACGTGTATATGTTTGCGACAATATGTGGTATCGAGATGCAAATAAAGAGATGATTATAAAAGAATATTTAGGTAACGATAATGTTACATGAGGGATAAAGAAATTTCTTGAAAGAAGAGAAAATCAAAACAGCTTCTGAGAAAACCTACAGGAAGTATTGCACTGATAAAATCGAGGAATTTAATTTGTATTAAGTGAAATGTTAACAAATTTTATTCATTTACTTCTATTATTCTATTATATATTAGTAGATCCAATTAAGCGACCAAAGGATTATTGTTTAATTATTGTTGTACTTATTATTGATAAAATGTTTAGTTGACATACTGCATTATTCGGTGAATTATAATACCAAACATGATCGTGAAAATACCAGACAGAATGGGATACTAAATCGAGTGCACAGAAACAATTAAGTTAGGCCTAATTTGTTATTTACCTTTTGCCACAGTATGTGACGAATAAAACTAAATTTTGTTAATAAACTTCGTGTTCTGTTTAAAAAGTGACCTTTCTCTGCGTCGATTATGTAAACAAAATATAATATAAGGCTTTCGATAAATCAGTGTTAAGTAAATCCTTTCAATAATTAACCTTAGCACTACGAAGGTGGAGTATTCAACATCCACTGTTTCCTATCATTCCTATTGTTTTCAATGCTTCTGCTAAAACGATCACTTACAATACACATAATAATTCTAACAAACTTTTCTGCTACTTCTTTCAAATATGTTTGAAATACAAAATTTTTTTAAAGTAGTGTAAGTATTTATTAGGAGATTATAAGATACCCCCTACTTGATTGTTCATGTTAAAATAGCACGATTTGCCTAATCCACGTTGCGCAGTGGAAGCGTGACCCCATTTGTATTATTTTTAGTGTTTCTATTTTTTCTGTCACTTAAATATGCAAAACAAAATCACGAGTAATCAAAAGGCTTAATGTTTTGAGTGTTAAGAATCAAAACTGATTGTCTTTGCGTAGCAAGCTTGCGATTGTTAATACCTATATTTGAATGCGAAAAGATGAATAGAAGAAGTGAATTGTAAAATATTTGTAAAATAAGTACACTTTTACACCAAAAAGTTAATGGTCAGTGTGTCAAATTCGTTGAATGATTCACGAAACATTCGAGCATGAGTGGGGAAAATAACAGATGTCACCGACAGTTCTTTACTACAGTACATTATTGCAGCATATTTAAGAATACAGTTTGTATTACTGTCTAATTAATTCCACTATCTTTACTATCTAATATCTAATATATTGATAGTGATACAGACTTACGAGAACCTGTTGATCTTCTCCCAACTTGGTACCAATCGCAACGAGTAGCGCCATTGGAAAAGCAGGACAAGAGGAGCAAGTGGTAGTGGCCGCAAGTCGTAAGAAGTGGGAAGATTTTGTGACACGATATGGTAACGCTGATAGCGACCAGTTGACGAGCGCGATGTTATAGTCGGACAACAATTGAACGTTGGAGGTCCGCTTCGACATGCATCAAAGTATGAATGACGGTTTTGACCTTAAGTATTATAAAACGAAATGTAAAATTCAACAAATACAGATGAAGATATTGAAATTTTATTTTAAAAAATCCTTTTCGAACTCAATATCCGGATTTCACCGTTCGGTGCCGGATGTCAATATTTTCTTCGTGTTTTTATTAGTTTTCGGTTTCGAACTTCGGACGCTTCAGCGACGATCACTGAATGAAATAGGATAGTGAATTGCCTATGATACAAACTTCACACCGAAATATTTACATACATTTTGAACTAGGATTGTATTTCTTGGCAATTCTTATAAATATGCTCATCCACAAAAGAATAATACCAATTCATAGAAATATAATTAGAAAATATTAAGAATCAGAAATGAAATATTCAAAAATATACAGATCTGTAAAAAGAATTTCAATTTAAGTCACATGTAATGAAAGTTTTCGTAATATTAGCTATCTTCGTCAATCTTTGATCTTGACGTATGTTGTGGGATAATAGCTCATTACACCGGAATGGTGTACGAAAAAATTGTGGAGTTGATGTAAGAGTGTTTGTCAATTTTTGTAAATGTACCGTTAAGCGGACAGGTTGTTTGCCATTAGTATGAACGAGTCTTTTAATTTAAGTAGCTAATAAAGGAGAGTTTTGCACTTACATTTCAATTAGACCTAAAGAAAAGACAATTAAAACGAGAAACTTCACAACAAAAATATTGCGTTTTGTCTGCTCAGAATTAAATAAACATTCTTTTCTATAAATTTACGAATTAACAATTGAAGACATGAAAATTTAATTTAATTTTTGAAAACTTCAATTTTCAAATAATAATAATGCTCCTTTTGGTTCCTTATGTGATCTTGTGTTATTGTTTTGAGAATTGTTTAGTTTATCGAAAGCTTTTTTTAACGCACGTAGGGAATGTTCGAGCATGTCTTAGCAAACTGCTGTAATTTATAAAAATCTATAATTTTTCAGTACAGGGGAGATATTGTCCAAATAAAAACAAACTGTTTAAATATTACAATCCATAAATTATTTTAAGTACTTCACATATTTTGCTTATTGCAGTTTATATATTTTTATTCGTTTGGATTTGCCATAAACTTTTAAGTAGATGAACAAGTCTCCACGAAAAGACCTATGCGAACACTGCGGATTCGAACAGTCTCAATAGTACGCGCGCGATTTCTTTCCGCTTTTCAAAGTTTTGAATAAAAGTCAGGGTACAGGCAATATCGGCTTAAGAGTGTGGAAGGTAGGCTATACGGGTGAAAGGTTGAAGGGTTTAGTTGTTTAGGGATGAGCTGTAACTGATTTAGGGATAAATGATTTACAGTTTAGGGAATTTAAAATAAAGGTTTAATTGGCAGTTGGTGTATGGTTTAAGGGAGCAAAGATTGGGTTCTCCATCATCGTTTATACGGAGCATGGTTTGGTTATGAATTTTGATGATACCATCTGATTTGGGTGCCGTTGTTCGAAGAACTGTTTGGCTGTGATGTGTGTTAAAAGTAAAAAGGATGAGTTCAAGAAATAAAACAAGGGCGCTGCATTTTCTGGGTGAGAGTGACAGTAGCCGTTCGCATCGCTCTCAAGACTAGCTTTCCTTTCATTTTCTCCTTTTTTCAAAGTAGGCACAAAGAGGCGGATTCGGCTCGAGACGCAGCCTAAGCCTGTCCACGACACTTGGCACTCCCTGGGTGTTTCCGAACTTTCCCAGGTTCTTTGGCCGCATGGGCCTGTGCAATTCAACCACCTGTATATACATCTCAGGGTCCTCAATTTACGCCGAACCTGTTCTTCTGAAACCTCATACCCATACTGAGTTTGGATGTCTTTTTATTTACAAGAAGCAACGAGTTCGTTAATAAGAGTGTGCCAAATTTAAGTGATCAGGGGTATTGGTTATAGGTTTTTGAGGTTTATAGTTAAGGAATTTACGGGTTTGGGGTGTAAGAGTTTAGGTTTAGGAATTCAGAAGGTTAAGAAATGTAGGGTTATAGGGTTCAGCAGTAAGTGATGTAGGTATTAAATTCAGAAGTAAGGGGTTTTCGTATTTGAAAATATGGTGTTTCATTTTTCATGGTCGAATCCTTCAAGGTTCACATGTATACATTTTCCGAACTGTCCTTCCCTATACCTGTGTCTAAGGCACGGGCCTACTAGGTAAGCCATACCGATGCCCACTAGTAAACCCCAGACGAAACACACCTTCCCTTTCCTTTTCCATTATCCTTTCACATTAGCAAAGCGAAGTTGAATCGTCACAGTGATGTATGGATTAAGTGCTTAAGATCAAAGGGTGCGGAAGTTAGAGGCATGGAAGATTGTTGGTCAGTTTTGTGGGTTTTGCGTTCCAAGATGCAGAGATGAAAGTATAGGTGTACGAAGTACTGGACATGGGGTTTGGGAAGTTGAATTGGGTAGTGAATGTGCTCCTTTGTAAATCCACAACTTTCGGCATCCCCAGTTTTGTTTGTAGGACTGCCTTCGAAGTGCTTTACTATTTCGAGTAATATGTGGTCACTGTGGTATTGGTTACTGTTGGAACTGGATAATGCAGGGAATTAAATAAGTGCACGTTTAAATTTACTAAATCATCTTTTATTTAATTAAACTTCTTGGAAAGGACTCGATTGGTAGTGACTCAACTGACTAACACAAAGCGACTGGTGCGTGGTATTAGAAAAAATAGACATTAAATTTAGTTTTTATCACGTCAGATGACGTCGCCGTTGATTCTTATTACACTCTGATTACCTAAGATTTACCTAATCAGATCTGTTAAAGCAATACCAGGTTCTTCCATTCACATGGAGCTTGGTTTATTTAGAGGTGTGGATGTGTTATTGCTTCCTGTACTGCGTCATTATCTGGCGGAAATTTTCCTAGGCACGTGTATGACACAAGTGTGATTTTTGTGCTATTTTTGAGGATTAAACAATTTTTAAACTTTTTCTATCCTCTTAACTTCTATCCTTTAATTTGTTTTTGTTCGCTTTTCCTCAATTGCCAAGTACGTGTTATAAACAAGAGACTGCCAGAAAGTCCGCCCTTCAAATGGTACTCACATTTCTAGTGGTACACGGAGCCTAAGAAAATTTCTCCTGCCTTGCCTTAAAGCCGGGAACCATTTTCGTTTCAAGTGATTAACCCGACGCTCGTTCTATAAAAAGTGTACTAATGGCACAAGAAAGGGAATTGGCGGTATTCGAACTTCTCCATATGAAACAGAATCACTCGGACATCGCATTTTAGTATAAACAGTATAGAAAATGTAACGTTAAATAGTATACTCATAAACAATAAATACGCACATCATTTGGTGTGTCGATAGGTGCAGCATTCGCTAACTCGACAAACATAGTAATACATATTGGACGCATATTGTTGGGTGCATCTACTAAATACAACAGTCAGTTAGTGTAATACGCGGTTAAACATTTGTAAAAGGTTTAACAACAGGTACAACTATTCGATATTTTAAAAGTGTATATCAGCCGGTACGCCATGGTTACATCAGTTAACAATTAAAAGGACACTCGATTGCTAATAATTTTGGAGTTCCCGCGGCAACCAGGAAGTAATCTACTTTACAGAAAAACCAGTCGTCCAATTGTAATTTGGTGGACGACAATTATACGCAAACCGAACATTTTCAACAAACAGACATTCAGCACATACACATTCGTTCGAATACTGTGTAATCAAAATCTCTCAGCATGCCGAAGGTGTTCTGTCGCATGGAATATCGAGCTACCTTTAAGTCTGAGGCCAGATCTGCGAAGTTGACAGATACACAAGTAACCTTTTTCTCCGATATCGTTGGGATACACGATCCATGGATATCTTGGTTTCCGTAGCTAGCTTACAATTAATACTCAACAGTTACCGTATAATACTTGAGTCATAGCGTTGGTATATTTGATTTTACTATCCTCTTTTTGTACGTTGCTTATTCAGTTATGCTTACAATTTCGTTAGCACAATAATGGCAGCAAACAATACGGTTGAAACAATACGTAATGAAATTGTTGAATTGTTTCTCCTTTACCTCGAAATGTTCGCTAAGGATAGAGGGAGCCATCAAGAGAAATGCAACAATTATTACCATCGTTCCGAAGTCAGTGCGTTCTCGCGTTGAACATTGTTTGCCATTTAACTGATCCGGCATACCTAAGCTATTCGCAGAATGTAGTCGATGGTAGTTTCACATTACAACCTTCTCAGCCGTTAAAGGAACACGCTTTTGCCTGGTGTGTCTCCCGATTGTTCACTGCCGTGCATTTCGCCAGGGATTCGCTGGCTTAAAAGCGAGTGGAAGGTGTGATTACTATTTCATCCACATTTATTCGAAAATGAGCTATAACGTCGAAATGTGCTCGATCGGACTATCTTAGTGCATTCTGACTTAAACAACTACAGGAAATGTACTGAAATGGAATATATTGTGGGACGTAATGAAATAGAGATGGCTCTGAGAAGATGTGGGAAGTAATTGGGTGAAACAATAGATGAGAGAGTGAAGCATTTCTAAGGTGTGATAGAAGAGTTCTTGAATAGAACGACAGAATGTTTAAATTGATGCACAAAAGATGAGCATTTGAGACGGCACAAGACAGAAATTTGGGATGAACCAAGGAAAGTAAATATGATTAAATGTTAGGAAAACGATATTGTATATTTTCGTACTAGCTTCACAGTTTAAAGTATTCCTGAAGCTAAAGTTTTTAGACAATAAGTTGATATCACTGGGGAAATTATATCTGGTTAAGTGTTATATAAATAGTCGAGGTAGTCAATAAATTGTTCCAAGCCTGTTACGATAAAACAAGCAGAACAATGACTAAAATTGAACGAAGAAGGATAATGTATACGGTTAAATCCAACAGGTAGAACGCGTTACAACGTTTGCTGAATGTAACAGATAGCAACGGAAGGATTTTATTGACGGTTCTGCGGTTACATAAATCGGAACATAACGGACCTGCCAGAATGGTAAAAACACAGACTGTAAATCTCACTTACCGCCAATAGCTTATTGAAGATTTATGATATTCGAAATTCATAGATTACCATTCCTCGAAAGAGCTGTTTTCACTTATAATACGTAAATCCTGCTGATGGTAATAAAAAAATGTTGTAGCATCTATTTGTTGTTCACTTTCTCTTTCCCCTTCTCTTTTATTCTTGTTTGTCTCTAAACTGACAATCGAAACGAATAATTTTTCAAAAATTAGAATTTTTAGAATTAATTCAACCTTTATAAGGTGTTGTAATCATTAATATGTTGAATAATTGATTATAAACATTAAGTAACGTATAAAGTAATTACTGCTGGTGCATGAAGAAGATCCTTAGAACAGTAAATGGCAAGAAATTAGGATGTTTTTACAACTATCAAAGACAATTTCAGTCAATAACTATGGAGTTCTTAAGCTCTCCCTTTGGATGCATCCCAATTTCCTTGATCAGCATAAGACTCGATCAGAAACGGCTGTAAAGATTTCAACCTAAGTTCTTTAGAACATGCTGGTAATAGTTTCCTTTAAAGTATATTTTATTTAAATTTCTTACCACTGTCGGTTTCTGAAATACGAGATTTCGAAGTATTACCTGTAAAAATGGTTATCTATTCCTGAATGTTTTGTCACCCGAATTTTTTTGCTCGATGTCCATACGTCACGAGTAGTGACCGTAAATTGAATGCTATGCCAATTGTCGTCACTGAACATCGTATTAAGTACGACCTTGTGACAGACTATCACTGACATAGGTACCAGATAGAAAGAGAGTGGGTGTGATCGAGAGAACGGAACAAAACATAGAAAAATATGATTAATTTTATTCGACGACTTTATAATCTGTTCTAAAATGTAGGACATTCTGTATAAGGGTTGATGTATAATTCATGGAAGATAAAGAGCAATAATGGTAACGGAAATTGGAGTTCATAGTATAAGTTAGAAAAAATCTGCAAAATTTACGAAGATCAGCATGTTTTACTATTAAAAGTGCTGAATGTTAGATGCATACTAAAATTGGACGTTGATGAATATAAATTGGCATAGGACGTTGTAGTTTGATGCAGCAATTTTAATGGTACAATCAATATAATCTGTAAATGGTACGTGCGTTAAGTAAAAATCGGTTTATTAATGTTGTGTACTGATTTAATAATTAGTTAACAGGTACGTATTGAATTGATTTATCAGTGGTAAGTAACGCAGAATTTACTGCTCGACAATGTTGGTATCAATATTCATTAGGTACTCACTTATTCACATGAACTTACAGAAATATAAGTATTGCATTCTAGAATTATTTGTTTCAAGTCGTAAGTCCTACAGTTTTATTCAGTTTTACCACTTAAGAAACCAGTTCATGATCTGACTATGTTACTTCAGCCAACCTCGGAAACTCTTTTTCCGTAACCACTTCAGAAATTGTCGTTCAAAGCGACCGCTGAGCTGGTTTTCTCTTAATGACCGCCTAGCGCTTCGTCAAAGCACTGCCAACTTTGATTAACAGTCCAACCACCGTTCGGATATATTAATATAAAATCCATGAGAAAATTCAGACGGTTTTCCTCTTCCTGAACAAAGGATCGAGCGAATTTCACTATCCGTGGACAATGATGCACATTTTGAAGGCATCGAAGAAACAGATAACAAAGAGTCATACTTTGAGAAACTCCCAAAGCGAAGTTTTTCAAACAAAAGAGTTTCGTGAGTTAAGTGAGTTTTTCAAAGAAAAAGGAATGACAAAACGGAAAGAGAGTGAGAAACGCTTGAGAGAGAGAATACAATAGAGAAGAAAGAGAATGACAAAAGAAAAGTGGAAGGAAAAGAAGGGTTGCAGTGCGAAAACCGCAATGAGAATCGAGGAGTGTTCACATGATGATGGGGGAAAACACCCGTAAACCAAACTGCGCTGACTTCTGCCGGGTATGATTACATAAGCTACGGAGTCTAGGAGTCGCTGCTTTGAGCTTGACGTGCAATTACAAGTGCGTCTTCCGGTCTGCGAGCATTTCGTGAACTCGAAGTACCATTGGAAAATGTTTGCTCGAACGTTTTCATTGTCATTGTACCGCACTGGCGAGATGGTGCCCTCTGTCCTGTAAAAATTTTCAGACGATTCAACCTGCACGCACCTGTCACAAGACTGCATAGGTGAAAGCGGCGCGTCGCGACGCACAGGGTACGAAAACCGTTGTCTGGATGCGAAAATTTTAAAAATCCTGGCTACCTCGGATAATTTAATTCTTAATGTCGTTAAATTCGCAAATCCTTGTAGATCTTTGTTCTAAGCTTCACTTGTAAAAAGTGTTGTTTAAATTGGTTAATCCTTATACAAAAACCGGCAATCTCTATCGTCTCTGAAGATACTATTCATTAGCTTGTTTTTAGTTATTTATAAAGTTTAGTATATAAACATTAGTTATTCATAAATAATTTAAATATATAAATAAATAAACAAATTGGTAAATAAATAAATAATTATAGTTATAATTTCAAATTGATCTATTTTTAATACGTTTCTCGAATCTCATGGTCAGTTTAAAATAGTCAAACGTCAGGCGGGCCAAATCATGATTGTCTGAACCAATAATACGCTAAAGCCAAAAATGAGTGTAAGATGTGACGTGCCCCTTGCTCATGGACCAATTAAACCTGTTTCCTTCCGCGGGGTTAGCAACACACAATAGTGTGCAAAAATGGAAAAATTGCATCAAAAAGAATTAGGAGACTAGATTCATTAATGGGGATAGGTCCGCCTGATCTCACACTCATTTTTGACACGATTCTTGCTTAGTCGACGATCCCATTGATCTGGTCATTAACCCAATTGACTACTAAATACTCCCGGTCGAAATACTCCACGTGGACAGTGCTTTATTAGCAATTGTGTTGCTCTAATTGAGAGATCGGAAAAATTGACAAACACATATACGCGACTATAATCAACGCGAATAACTTTCGCCAGAGACGTATATACGCGTCTATAGTTCATACAAGTAACCTTTGTCAGACGTATATGCGCGTCCGTAGCAGTCAAAGGGTTAAGAATGGCGGCGAATTAGGTCTTCTTGTGGACGTTATGATCATCCAATACATCTCGTTATAGTCTAATATACAGTAGCGAACAAAAGAAGGATTAAGGTTTGAATTTGTATATATGTTTGGAGTATACGTAAATAAATTAACGTACGGTTTCCCGGACTCCAAACCGCTCGGTAAGAGGAAGAGGTTAAGAATTGTACACAAAATTATTATTTTCGCCGCTCGTGCAACGAGCGGCCGTATATTGTTACAAAAAAGCGTTGGGGAGTGAGAGAGAGAGAGGTGGCTCGGCACTCCGGTCTGGCCGCTCTGCTCCCGGTGGTCTCCTCGATGGCTCTGGAACAAAAAACGCTCGCTACAGTTCTGACGTCACGGGCTCCGTGTACGATCAGCTGGCCGAATTACGTCACGCACGATTGCCGTCGGCCCGTGGTGACAACTGCCTTTTGCCTGTGCGGCGAAGTGGACTGTAATTTTTGAGACGAGAGCGACAAACCAAAAAGGAGTCTACTCTACGTCTGTAGAAAATGCCAGAATCGGCCCCAAAGGGTGGAGGTTGTAAGGCTCCTCCCTTGGTGCACTTGATTCGGCCTTGAATTCCCTCACCGACACAACCTCAAGGGGTGCGGACGCCCGGTGTGAATGCACCGTGAGCGCGTGAGCAGTCAAGAGGATCCTGCAGACCGCTTGGATCCTCTCCTGTCTTTGGAAACGGTCTCACGGGAGAGCACGGCTAGTCCAGCGGCAGATGAGGGTGACGAAAGCGGTAGGCGACTGACGCTGTGAATCAGTGAGCAGTCAAGAACTATGTTCTTCTGTCTTGGACCTGATTCACAGGGCACCCTTCCCTGCAATCGACGAGAGGGCCGAGAAGCAGGACGCTAAAGCAGGACGCTGAAGCCTGGTTTCTTCGGCCGAAGCAAAACTGGAAATTCCTAGAATTGCCTCAAAGGACAGTTGAAGCGCGAAGGGAGTCGACCCACGTTGGCCACGTGGAGACTCCGGTTACTCGCGCTATGCTTCTTCAACAGGATACTTCTCGGTAGGCGGCACGACCTGGATCGCCGAAGTCGCTCGCTCGAGGTCCTGTCATAAACTGTGCCGTTCGTCGGCTTCCCCCGACGAACGCGCATTTTTGTTAATTTCAGCGCCGATAAGAGGCGCTGACGAGTCTCATATTCTTTTCTCTTTCCCTTTCCTATTTCTCTCTGTTTTTCTTTCTAGCCGCGGCACGTGCGACCTAGCCCATCACCTATTTTGTTTTCCAATGACTCACGCACCGGGCGGTGCGTGGCGAGGACATTGAAAAACAGGCGAGCCTAGGTCGTCTTCGTCAACGGTTTTTTGCGATGCCTACCGATGCACGGTGACATCGCAAACGGGAACAACCGAAAAAACTACCGGCGAATTTCGCGGTGCTCAACCGTTCCGTTTTTAAACACAATATATGAATATTAGCAGCTTCCACGTTAATATTATATAAGTTATATATCATATTAATAATACTCATCTACATATTGCTTTTTGTACGACTATGTTTCCATTCCAAAGTTAATAACACGAAAAATAGCTTACAGTTCGCTCATCGTTTTTTAACTTGGTACAAATTTAACTTGCACCTTATCTCGGTGAATGAATTATGCCCTTGTTTTCAGGCACTCTTATCAAGGGTTAAATTACATCCGGTCGTTTAAATACACATTTAAAAGACTTGAAACCCACAAGAATACTCATAAAGTCTTTAAGATACCTTATAGATCTAGTGATTGTATAATAACAGATTAATGGTTCTATGACCTCCAACTCTGCCTGGAAAGTGAACCATCCCCGATCGATCAGTTGCATTTGTCTTACTAGGGGCTGATCAAATTCAACTAAAAACTATTTCTTAAAAAGTGACTACCAAATTAATATTGCAGTTTTAGAAACTATATTATTATGTCATTATATTGTTTACACGCCAAGACTTGCTGTCCACTACTTTAACCCTGCCCTTTGAAGCACTTTGCCCTTTGAACTCGACTGCCATTGATGTAATATCTTTGCTGGATCAGACACTGCCCAAGACAATGGGAAAGAGATCTTCAATCAGTCGTAACGCTGTACGCTGAAGATAATTTTGTGGGTTGGATCGAGATCCTTGAAATCAAGGCGTAAGTACTAATAGAGTACTTATAAGGATTTACAGATAAATATAGGAGGTCGGGGG